>WEDG01010594.1:0-174941 GCA_017591395.1 Schistocephalus solidus | reverse complement strand
ATATATATATGCAGAGAGGAGATACAACAGAGAATATGGGTAGATCGATACAGTCTGTTTCTGGCTTATTCTGCCTTCATTCAGCCAATCATAACCCTGACTACCAGCTGGGACTGGAAACACAAACATGCGCTCGAGTAAGGTCGCAGACATTTCACGCACTGGGTCTAGCAGATGGGTCATAAGCAATTCATCGAACCGTAGTTCATCAGTGCCCAATCCACAGTGTGGACCACATGAGATTCGATCCCGAGACCTTTGATAATGGACTCAAACGCTCTACCATGAGCTACTGGCTCTTTGTCCTTTCGGTTATGATAGGAACATCAATTATGAAGTGGCTTTACTGATCATGTTACGGAATATGTTTGGCCAGTTGTGCCTTGGGGCTCAATTAAAGCCCCCGCAGGTAGTTGCAGAATAATTAGTAACGCATGTTCCGTAACTTTTTGCCCAGTGAGTGCCACTTTATCATTGATATTCCGTATCACAACAGACGGGAGGACGAGCCCGTGGCTCAATGGAAGAGTGTTCGTCTCAATTACGACAGTTCGCGTGTTCGAAGCGCAGGTGGTCCATACTTGGGCTTGGGTATGAGTGGCTGATGACGGCTAATAAGCCAGAAATGGCCATTTCAGTCTTTCTTGTCTTTGTCGGTTATATCATCCTGTAACCGATCGGTGAGCGCCCAACTACCATTGTTGTATATATATATATATATATATTTACATACAGAATATCATGATCGAAAAAGACAAGGGTGACTAATGGTTATTTTTGGCTTATAAGCCGTCATAGTCCATATCTATGTTGCTTTTATCAGCCACTCAAGATACAGAAAATGACGGGCGGAATTCATGAATTTCATTGTATCTGTACTGACATTGCGGAAACTTCCTCGTATCCATCAGCAGTGGTTATATATCTCTTCCTTAAACTTTGATTTGCTCAGCAACGCTGCATGTTTCCCACCATAACCGTGTTTGACGCTAAGGTTGTCCTACCTGTTCGTCAAGTCTTGGCGTTGACTGCCCCATGACCGACTACTGCGGGACCCGCGGGACATCTATTCCTTTTGTGCGTGCAGTTTTTGCCAAAAAATGTGGCCTGCCTACTGGCCATCTATCCATAACCAGATTGACTGATTTGCTCTCGTTGCGTGCGTGAATTAAGTTCGCCTTTTGGATGCGTCGGTGTGTAGGAGTTTTCCGCTGGTCGCTTGACCTCTGGTTGGCTCCTTCCATCTTCTGCGTAGGAACCAGCTGTTACGTTAGTCACCCTTCACTGGCATGTCTGTCAAATTTTTCCGAACTGAATTTATTCTAGTGTTGTAGTACCAGTAATCTTCTCTTCTAATGGAACCTCAGTAGCCTACTTCGTGACGAAAATTATCCTGTCTTGCGCAGTCAAAAATTTGATTGACTGATTCCGCAAATGAGAATTAAAACCGGCAACTGGGAAATTTACTTGATTGAATTTAACGACCAGGAATAATTGAAATCCTTTGGTTACCTTTTTTTGCCCTAGAGTTGGTGCCTGAACGTTATGTCACCGGCAATTTTTTACTAACCCGGACTTCCGTATGGTTTCGCTAGTGTCTCTAATCGAATTTGGAAAGCACGGAAGAGGTTAAATACAGGGTTTTTTAAATGTACCAAGACTACGTTGAAGTTTATCTGCCTGGTTCTGTACAATTTCAACTCGTAGATGTTACAGCATGCGAAAAAGCGCTTGCGAAGTAGAGTTAATATAGTGCTGTCAGCTTACATTTCTAGTATAGCTTACTTAATCGAATGCTTAATAAAACAATAGGATTAATAATTTTCCTAACAATTGTTGTGATACTGAATTGTCTGGCTGTCTTATCATTCAACAGCCTATTACTTATAGGCGACAGTTGTTTGCAAGAGAGTGGGCTTTATAGTTTATGTAAGCCTAATGCTCCATATTTGCCAATTTTTACTCATAGGCACGTTTGCTTTCGCGCTTGCACGCTAGCACCTGAGGACGCCGGATAAAGTAAAGTGAGGGTATCAAGTTACAGTTTGGATGAATGAGGTATTTGGCTGAAAAAGGATTTAATTCATGCGGTTCTGCACCGTCAGACTGAAAAGACGTAAAAGTGTCATTGGCATCACATTTCTACCATATTCATGAGAATCTGCTGAGGTTTAGGTAAGGCTTTATTCTGTTGGTTTGCGGTCGAATGATTTATTTTGATATAAATTATAGTATTCAGTTAGAATCTGCTTCCTTGATTTCCTCTGCAGCTGTCAGGCAATAGACGTGTACACTGGGTTGATGTTGACGAACGTAGATACTCTCCCAAGTTCCGCAATAAAAAAGAGCTTAACTGGAAATGGAATTATAGGGTTTGGAATCATATGTCATCGGCGATTGAAGCGTGTATGTGCAGATGATTCTGCGTCTACTGTTAACTCATGGCACAGCACCGTACTTTAACAAGCTAGAGAACTCTAGTTTTCTCTGATCCAGCTGCTCATTTTTTGCGTACTTCAAGCCGTCCTCTATGATATTCAATAACCGCTCCACCAGTTTCTACAAGAGACTGAACAAAGCACGAATCTATAGAGTAAGTGATAAATAAAAAAGGGTCGAGTTTCCTTTCACTGCATATTTGAAAGCTTTTTCAGACATTGTGATATATCTTTTACTTGCATTGATGTAGCGATGTACGAAAAGAAAGATAGACGTCTAGTTTAAACATTTTATTTGCCTTATTTAAACGCTTTCGAACGCCTTCCTCCCAAACAGCTGATTTTGCCACTTGTGCACTTAGCAGAATATAATCCCACTCTACCTAACCTCTAAACATTAGCCAAAATTGGGAGTGTAAACAACAGAATAATCTTCGTTCTTTGGTGTTCATTCAGTTAGACACTTCACTCCTAGCCCAAACGTAGAACGGACGGAGCTTTTGGAGGCAATCGGAGACTTGAAGCAGTAATGTCAGGAGAGGTATTTGCAAAGATTACCTCCGTTGAGTAACAGGTGTGAAAACCGGTTTGCATAAGTTAAAGAACAAATCTGCACTTGGATTATACGAAGAACTGTGAATCTTTAGTTACTTCCTTTGGTTTCCTAATAATATAATATACGCGCTACTTATTACGTATTAGTAAACACGTTAATACATTTAATATCAATACGCTTCTAGCAGTAACCTATCGAGTTGTCCGTTTACAATATTGGTAACTTTTAGCAAGACATTGCATCAGCTGTTCAGTTGGCTTGCAACGCCATCAGCAGGGGCCCTACATCTCCAACAGTGAGCACATGTAGTCAGCTATCTCTAGCTCTTGATGTCCTTTGGATGCTAATCGTGGCAGCTGGCGCAGGCACGGGACCCATTGAAGACGTCATGAATTCCATGGGATCATCTACCTCAACGCTTACTCGGCGAAGTGGCGTAGGTGGCATTCATGGACCTGAAGGGATTACATCCGCCAGAACACCCATTCTAGATAGGTGGCTCACTCGTCAAGATGAACGGCTTCTTGCCTGGTGTCAGGATGTCACTCAGAAGTAAGTCACTGCATACTTCATTATTTTGCCTGAAAATTGTGCAAAAACTTGGAGGTATAGGGATGGAATGAAATTTGCCAATTCCAAACACTGTCATCTTGTAAAATTTGAATCAAAGTCTTTGGCAGTCGACCTACGGGCTCACGGGTTGACTTCTGTGGTCGTGATTATTCGTTGACCCATAGGAGGACCTTTTGGTTATACCTTTGGACTTGAGTTCAGCCCTTACAGGCTTATCTGTGTATGAAGTATGACAAGTTAACTATCCAGAAAAAGCAAGTTTTGTGCCTTCGGCTTCTGATGACACCTCATTTCAATAAGCGACCGCCAGAATGGCCTCTGGATCTGGAAATCTATGCAAAACTGAAATTTTCATGTGCAGCTGGAAAACTGGAGGAAACCCGCTAAGCGTAAGCCTAATTTTACTTTGCATATTGCGAAAATGGCAAGCGGAAGAATTACTTTTGGTTTAGATGCTTGTCGATAAGCCGATCCAAACTGAAATTTTTTGGTTCACCCGGTTTGGTACTGTTTTTGAACTTCGAAGGTAAATGAGCCATAAAGTATCCATGCAGTTAGAAACCACATAGCACGATTGTAAGCATCATTAGTTTTACTGTTAAAGCCCAGTCTTACAGATTATCTGCTAGAACTCTGGAAGAGTCTATAGAAGGGGAAACTGTTTGTTCCAGGAAGAAATTGTCCCAGAAATCGCGTCCACTTCTCACTCTGGGAGAATATATTATATTTAACATGAATTCTAAATCTAAATGGGTTTTGAACTCACCCTGCTCTCATGGACAAATCTTTCTAAGCTAACGCGTATTCGTTTGGTCAGCTAACCATCGGTGTTATTTACATAAACCGGAATATGAAGACCACATTAAACGCTAACTTCAACTTTTAAAAAGAATAGTTTAACATATGAAGTCGAGGAAGGGATTTTTCCAGCTCATCCAGCCACCATACACATTAGTTTATTTCCCATTATCAATTTATTCCTTGATAAATAACTTTTTCCACAAGTGTTTTATCGAAAAAAACCTTGAACCCGAATTAGTCTTGATTGGAGACAATTTTCGTATATTATCTATTCACTTAAATTAGTGAGGTGGATCTGGTGCCATCATGAGCCTTTATGATGGAGAGGACGATGACCGAGCTGCATGCATTATAATAACTCATATATAGCCGTTCGCGTAGACTGGGGGTCAATCCGTGTTAGTTAACATCTGAATACTAGCAATTATCATTGCTGGGTGAAAATCTGATTGCGAAGAGGGTTATATATTTTTTAACAAAACACCAGTCTTGGCAATATTTAACCATTAAGGCCGATGAAGACAGCACTAACATGTTCTGGTTTGCTTGCGACGGTCATCTGCAAATTCAAATCGAATTCACATTATGAAATTCACGAACTATCATTCAGCTGGCTGTGACGTTAGGTTTCTTTACAGTACAATCGGCTGTGGTCGTCCCACTTTCTTTTGTCCTTCGGATAATACTCAGTGATCATTGCCTGCTCGTCGTTGTGCGACCCGTTCGTTAATTCGACTTGAGTGCCAATTCGACAATAAAGGCAAGATTGACCCAATAAAATTTGGTCATCTCCATGACCAACTCTGCAGGGGATGAAATTTGACCTCAACAGACGGTAATAAAATAAAATAAATCCAAGATGAATCCACTAAGTTTCATTCGTGGATATCAAATGACGTGATAAAGATTTATAAAACGTAAGTGTTTCTTTAAATATGTAGGTGGTTTCCGAAGGGCTCCTTTTTTGAGTGATACAGTTTTAATCAGGATTTGATGTCAAAGCAACAGGCTTCTGCACAAGTGGCTTCATTCAGGAAATTACAAAGCTACCCTGTAGTTTTTAAGGTGATTAACATTCCTAACCGCTTTGAAAACATAACAGTGCATTGCGCTACCAGGATCGTATTTCTGATGTTTGAATGATGCTAACATTGAAATTTACGTAGACAAATGTGACCGATCGGCTTTTGCAAGTGCATTGTTTCATTGTCGTACTGCCTAGGTGGTTACAAGTTGCGCAACAACGAGGCCTTCGTTTATAAGTATCTTGTTGTAACAAGGGGATTGAGACTTGCTAACTACATGTTTTTCTACAGCCTCTATGCATCGCTAAATCAAGCGGCACGAAGTTGAATCTTAGAAATTATTTGACAACTTTGGTCGTGCTAGTTCATTAAAAGCCTTTCCAAGTACCTTAAAGTAACTTTGTGTTAATAACACTTACATTGTAGCAATGGCTATCAGAAAAATGTATTGAATTCTTTCGGCAAGAACGGTGGAATTGCGAAAGGCAACTGAAATAACCTAACAATCCGTGATTTAAGATATAAATTCTTCCATTTTTCCTGAATGCACAGCGATCTGTTTAGACGTGAAAAGAAAGTCAGTGAACTATTGGCCGGAATATAACAAACGTGGTCGATTGCACGTTATCCAATAACGCTTCTGTTGCGTTAACTTTGTAATGCGCATAGATCGAACATTTCACTTCAGTGATATCGGGTGATTCCTATGGGTATGGCACGGTTATGAATATCACCATGTTAAAAGTGGGCTTATGTTAAATTCGTGGTAGGGGTAAGAGCAGGGTTAAAGTTACATGTGGCACTAGGGATAGGATAAGGCTGGACTGGTGAGACCATAAAAGACTTCAACAATAGTTGAAACAGCAGAAGGTCAATTGGCTCGCAGTTCAAGTCACTCTAACTCGTTACACATTCCGAACGGCTGAGTATAATTTTTGAATTGACTGTGCCATCCGGCTTGAAGTTATTTTCCAGTGAAATACATATCCCCGGGAAAACGGATTTGAAGCGTATGCGTATTTATTAGTTTATACTTCAAGCCACTCTATCAGATCATACGCTGAAAAAAATGCCTGGGTTTTCAACAGATTACGATTTGTCTCTTCTTGGTGGCAACTGTTGATGGCAACTGTTCGGATACCGGAATAAATCTTTTACTTTAGCTTTTCCCTCGTTTCATGAAACGGCCACTATCAGGTACCCTACTTTATTCATTTTAGAGTTGCAGTTGGATACTGTCAAGGTCAATTTATTAGGGAATGCCTGAAAAAACTACGCCCGGTTTACTCAAAGAACTGCGTATGCGAGTTCAATTATTTTTGACCCAATTCTTTGAAAAGCCGTTGACTTTACTCTGTTTGATCTACAGGCAGTTCTGTGTTACTTATCGACGAATGCTTTCTGCGCCTTCCCAAAAAATATATGCCCGGTTTGCTCGTGTGCGTGGTCAACATGATAAGGTAACAAGTCGTAGTGTGGGCTGGGAGGAATTAAATAAAAATAAGGAAATTTCTGCCATATCTACATGAAACGCCGAGCGCTTTCCGTTGGTTCATCGCAAGTGTTTCTTTATTCGGCAGCTCTAGTTGGTGGCGCACAAAGTGACTTTAAGCGATTGCGCACCGACTGTAAAAGGCCTACTCAGAAATACTCAAGACTTGGGCCTCCCTATTTTTTCAATTATTAATAACTGGGCTAATTTAATACTCAGGGGTTAAATACAACTGAAATTTCTATTTTCTCTGACACACGAGCGGTTGTATAGATATTTGATTTTGCCACATTTTTGGGTAAACATTGCTTCAGGAATAAGAAATATTGCGCAGCTCTGGTTATAACAGCTCTTAGGACACCCAGCATCTAATGTCATACGATTTGGCGCTTTTTGATATACGGTTTCTTAAAAAGAACCACTTAGTTTTTCGGTAATGATGCGGGGAATGTATGCATACTGGAAAATTACATCGGCCTAACATAAATAATTTTAGCAATTTTATGGTGATGCGGGCACTTCAGCAAAGTTCAGGGATACACTCAAATTGCCTTATGCATTAAAAGTGGTGCCCTTCGCCTTCGAGATTCCGTTAAAGGTATTTTCGGACGGTTCCACAGCAAAAAGCAAATGTACACAAGAAATTTCACGCAAAATAATAGGACAGGCTGGAATACACACTGGTAGTTAGTTTGCAAGCCCCGCGCCCAACCCATTTGGTGTTCACAATGTTCAGGATGATATTATGGAATTTACTTCAACTACCATAGCACTTCTTCTGATTTAATCGATCACAAAATTTGAAAATCACGAAGAGGTAATGTTTGAGTATCTGTTTCAATTGTGGAACGTAAAACGGACGATTCGTTTGCGCCCAGAATCACCAGTCAGGAGCTCTTTAGGGCATTCGCAGGGGAAAAACGAGTCCCATGCAAAGCAGAGACAATCCAGCGCTACGTTCTTAATTTAGAATGGATCCGTGAATGTTATTGCCTTTTAAAAGTGAAGCGTGGTGTTGCTGGATTGGCCATTCTTCCGTCCGTCCATTTGAGCAGGCCTAATCCGACTGGCTTGCTTGCAGCATTGACATTATATATCTGCTTTACAGAGAAAGGAGCATGTTAGCAAGACTAAGTACGGTTTAAAGTCGATTTTGACGGTTTTTGAGAGTATCCCATAGTACGCATAAATTTATTGGTACGTTTACAAACTGAAATTATTACTAAAGGTGAGGGTTGAAAATTAACTGTAAGAAGGGAATAAATGACAGTCATTTGCTATCCGGTAGCAGGTTGGCCTCGAAACGAGCGTCCTACAGAGCAACCGGGATACTTATGCGGACAAAAACCTCTTATAGAAACGATCCATACAAAAAACTTCTTACGATAACATCAACTTACGTCACATTACGTCTCCTTATGGGTGTCTTTTTGCGCGAAAGGGAGTATTTTAACTTTTCAAGCGCTTGGAACTACCTGCATATTTTGATTTCACTCGCAGTTCCGAGGATTTCAAAATTAAATAAGGACATTTCTTATAATCATGCTTGCATAATTCCTACGGTAGATTTGCTATCTCATTAAATATCAACGAAAATTATGGAGTATGTATCCGATTCGAAAAATACTTCAATAAGTTTGCAATAAAAATCATCCTGAAAAACTAAATAATAAGATAATAGACATTTATTGAATAAATATCCGAAACTATCCTTTCTCGCACTCATTTGGTACAAAAATTGGTCGTTTTCAGATCTTCTTTTTCAAAAGAGGTTGTTTTTAGTTTTAAAGAGTTGCTAATGATGAGATAAGGCATCGTTTTATTAATGCTGTTTAGTAGGTATATAAAATGGGCCGCAGGTATTATAAAATGTTATGAGCGCTATGTAACCTCCTTCTTATAGCGGAGAGAAACACGTTATTTCCTGTGGACGTCATCTATAAAGCGTGTAGTTTAGACACCCTGAATGCACGTATTACGGTATACCAGATTGAAAAGTATTTATAAATGGAAAAGAAACGTTTTTACAACAATAATATATATAATAGTGTGGTGCTCACCGATCTGCTTAAGGAACATGTATGTTCCGTTGTGCCCTGGAGCTCAGACTAGAGCCCTCGCAGGCGGTCGCATAGCGACGTGTAGCATATGGTGAAATTGAATCCCAGGTGTGCCACACTTGGGATTGGGTATGACTGGCTGATGACGGCTAATAAGACAGAAATGGCCATTCTGGTCTCCCTTGTCTTTGTCGGTTCAAGTTCATCATATATATAAATATAAATATATATATTTATATATGCTGTCCACGCATGAACTCCGAATAAGCAGTTTTATGTTACCAAAGGAGTAAGAGAAAGAATGTATTTGAACTTGTTTTCTATAAAAAAATAATAAAATTTATCAGTTTTATGACCTGAAGCCGGAGTAGTGGATCAGAGCGCGCCTATTCATTCGCGTGTTTAATGTGATAGACAACATAAGATGGCGAGGGTTGTACTCTCGATTTTGGAAATTGAAAAATAGAGAATAGATAACATGCTGGTTTTTCTCTATCGACTTAAGTCGCAGCTTAATCCATTGGCTACGAATCGAACTTATGGATCTCTGTCAGTAGACTTGGAAGATTTATTTTGAAATACATGAAATCCTTATTTTCAATTTGCTTACAGTGCATCTTATTCTACCCCAGTTTTCAGTGTATCAATATCACCAACTTTACAAGCTCGTGGCGCGACGGTCTCGCATTTCTCGCCATTCTCCACAGACAACGGTTGTTTATTTTATTCTGTGCTCAATGATTGCTTCTTTGAATAAAAATTAGTCATGCCGACACCAATTTTAATGCCTGAATACGAAATTGAACCCAGAATGCATATGGCTTACATTGAAAATGCGATCTTTGTATTAATTAACCGATTCGGAAATTGTACTTTCAGCAGTGTGCTCGGCATACTCAGTTTTGTAGACTGCAACGGTTCAACCGACTCTGGATTATCAATCCCGAAATAGATACGATTCTAAAGCATGTTTATACGTACAAGGTTCAAGGCCTAAAAGCCTACGGGTTTAGTAGGTAAGGTCTAGCTTGGAAATCTGTGTGTTACTATTCGACGACTTTATCTGCGGTTGGCTCTGGTGGTACCAATATCATAGGCGTCATGAACAACATTCATCAATAAGGGCGAAGCGTTGTTGCGGTTTGTTAAAAGATAGTAACTATATTACCTGCGGACAACATTTGTGTGTGTAGGGTCGCCTCATACTAAAACCTAGGGCTTCCTACATCGAGAGTCCGTATTGAGTTTACGTGAGTCAATATCCTTTGCTGTACATTAAGGTGACTGGCATTGAAAGGAGGTATTACTCATATAGGATGCTGCGTCTTGTCCGGATAAAAGTTTCGGCTGGGGTCACTAAGAGCGGGAAGAGTTAGAGCAGGAATGCCACCACTAATAAAGCATTATTTCTCTCGGAAAATCATCACATTTTTTCACCAAACCACGCTGAAGGTCGTGGCTCGGATGCCCACTTACTGACGAAAAACCTCAATGTAATGGTTAATGCGTCTTACGGTAATCACGGTAGATCCTGCACTTTTCCGACTCCAGCTGACGTGTGAAATGCGCCGCATCATTCATTGGGCTCAATTAAATCTCCGGCGACCGGAGCTTGATAGGAAGGAGAACGAGTGAGTTCCAGTCAGCTTGAATCCAGCGACTAATTCTCCTTCACAAAAAACGAAGTATTATAAATAGTGGATGAGAAACTTTCCAACTAAGAGGATAAGCCGATCCTACCCCAGACTGTGCGTTACGTGTTACGGGCTCCTGTCTAATTGGAACACAGTGACTACTACATGACACGCGTAGGCGGGTTTTTAAGCTGTGTCGAACATGGGTCCCGCGCCCATGAGTTTGCAGGCGCTGTGCGAACTCCATGGGGACACGCACTGGAATGCCCCAAACCGCTGAAGTGGGTTCTGGCTGTGTTGAGTTTGAAACGACACCATGTAATAGAACTCACAGACGCGGTAGTTCTCTACGTTGATCATCGCGCCCTCCCAAACCGCCAGTTGTTTTGACGTTGTTCTGCCGCCAGAGGGCGGTGGGGATGGAATGAGGGAGTGGGTGGGGTAGAGGTGAAGCTCCTATCCCTCCACAGAATTCGCTTTACGTGCAAATCACGGTTGCGTCCACGTCGAAAGGAAACACTTTGGGTGCGGCGGTCAGACCCACGCCCCCTTGGGAGAATCTTTGAGGGCAAGTTGTTTACTGCTTTTTGCTCCACAACATATCTGAAGGACATTCACAAAAACCATTATTTTTAACTCACAGGAAGCTCGACATCGATGTACGCCTCTGACCTTGAAAGCCAAAATAGACAATTGTCAAATTTAGCATAACTGCTGGCGGCGACCACCCGTAGGTTCAAATGTCAGAACATCCTGCGGAAATGTGTTGGTATCCAGTTCGATTCCGTCCCGGGAGGAAACTGCGTCTATTTAGTAGGATCGATAGAATGCAGCATCTGAGAGTGTTCTTCACTTCAACTTCAATGTCATCTTCTTCACATGTCTCTTCTTGTCTGCTGGGTTGTAACATAGGGTCACTTTTAATCCTTCTTGTTTGGATTGTTTTAGGCCAGAGCTATTTTCTTATGAGGAGCGCCTCGAGAAACCCAGCTCACAGAATCTTGGTCTAGCTTTTAATCTGGCCTCTCGCGACTACGGAATTCCCCGCCTACTAGAGACGGAAGATCTCTGTCCGGAGCTTGTAGATGCCCGAGCTGTTGCTGTCTACCTAACCGAAGTCCGGTCGGCTGTTGAACGCGAAAGGAAACGTCATTCGGGCTCAAATTACTTTGAGATTCGGACACCCGCTATGGTTAGCGTAAACACCCAAATGATGCCAGAAATCTTTACTTCGCAGCAAACCTTTTTTGTTCTTACTCTGCGTGCATCTTTTAGGAAGCGAACGTGTCTGCTGAGGGGGAGTTTGGAGCTAGTGTCACTGTGGCATCTACCTCCTCACGAAGTTCCTCACCAACATGCTCCGAAAATACGTTTTATGACGATGACACGATGGCGGAGGAGGAGGAGGAGGAGACTGGCGTTTCAGACGACCTTCCCCTAGATCAGGAGAACTTTCAAAAACGGATGGAACGTCTGTTGGCCTGGATGCTATCCGTAGAGGAGAAGATTGCTGCCAATGTGGCGGCGGTAGACGAAATCCAGAAAAACGGCGAAAACAAAACTACCGTTGAGATGACAGGGCAAGAGACGATCAAATCAAATTTCCTGCAAATACGGAACCAACTAGAAACTGCCCGAAACTGTTTTAACCTGCACGAGGCATGTGTGCCCTGTCATTTCTGTTCATTTTAACCCTCCATTCCTCAACCTTCATGCTACATTGGCTTTTTTTGTTTTTAGAGTCTTGCTGGACACATGAGCAGGCATAAACTATCTGTTAATCGGTGTCTACGAAACGGTGATCGATTTTGCTCACAAGTACTGAACGCACAGCGACCAATTAACCTGGATGACCCCAGTGTCACTAATGAAGTTCAGCCGCACTCAGTAGACATTGCTGGCGTGCGAAAAATGCTGGCCTTCATTAGTAAAAAGTGGACTGAACTAAATAAAAACTCTGATGCCGCGGGAAAGAAACTGGCTAAAGTTCTTCTTAGCAGACAGGAGGATCTTCTCCAGGCAGTGCAATTCCAGCTTGAAAAACTTGAAATAGAGAAGTCAGTCTGCTGACCTCCTGTTTTCTACTGTTTTTGAATGTTACTATCTCCTTTTTACAATAGCCAGAAGAGTAGTTTCTTGATGAATGTCATAATTTTCTCGCTGAAGATGGCTGTCGAATAAAAGGCCGAATTTCTTGTTTCAGGGAGAGGCAGGCGAACGAGAAATTCGGCACAAACATACGTGAACTGCGCAGCCAAATGACGGCGAATCGTCGTCTTGAAACTAGCATTGAAGCGGGTGACGAACTGGTCACCGGTCTAAAAAACATCGTAATTATCATACCCATCGACCAGGACTCAGACCTGCCCGCGGACCGACCTCGCGATAAAGCCATGGAGGGAAAGATTGCGGACCTGGCTACGCGCTGGGGTCGCCTTGTGGACTGGGTTCACACCCGGTACGCTCAACTGCAGAACGCCCTTCTATACTGGCGGCACTTTGAAGAAGAGGCCGAATTGCTTTCGGATTGGCTGTACGAGCGTGAACGCGAGGCCATGAAGGTCGAGGAAGCGGTCAACCAATCAAACCTCTCCGCCCCTGCGAACGCACCCAAAATTTTCACGACCATGGATCAGGCTACCGCGATAGGCTCTAGTGACCCGGTTGCCGATGCAATAGCTGTGAGTGTACTACTTTGTATTATGTCCGCGTGAGATAAATTATCCGAGAAAATGCCATCTTTCAGGGTTTTAGCCATTTGACCGAATGGCCGCCTAAATACGAAAAGGCAATATAAATAACCTCACGCTTTTAAAATAGATGTCGGTATGGTAAATTTCAGGAAGGGTAAATATACCCGGGTCTTAACGCTAACAAGTATTCTAAAATAACACCAAACTGTATCCTTAATATTTATTATAGCCCTATCAGAAACCTAAATTATTCAGTTAACACGATAAAAACCTTAGCTCTTAGCCTATTCAAAACTCTAACCCCAACTTTGACCCGAAGCTCAAACTTGAGCCTAATCTTAAACCTAACCCTAACCCTCACTTTGATCCTCAGCATAATTCCCCGGAATTAAGTGCAAAGCGACATGTATTATGGGTGGTTCTAATCTGGTGTCCTGTTTAGGCGGCCATACAAGGAATCCTTACCGAAAAGTTGTGGATAGGTTTTGTTCATCTGTTGTCGAAGTTTAATCGGGGAAAGGACACTTTTATAAACAAAAGACATGAGAAGGGGGAGATATCAGTGCATTAATTGAAAAAAGGCCTTGAAAAAGTGGCAGAAAAATCGGGATGACTGTTCGAATATGTCAGCAGTTTGGTGCGTGAAAAAGCACTGGAGTTATTCATCTGTCAAACCTAATGTTAGGACAGAGTATGTTATTCCTGTCCCGTCTTACCCCTCTGGGCTATGGCCCTTTCAAAGACTTACATAGCCATTCTCAATTACCAAATTGAGTAGCATATGCAATGAAGAGAGGAATTTCGGTTTCGGATTTATTTGCAGTCAGCTAAGGACTGGAAGTTTGGAGCCGGAACAAGCCATTAAAGTTGAGGTAAAGTCAGTGTGGGGAACACCACGCTGAACAGCGTGGTGTTCCCTACACTGACGAACTTTGTTGTATAAGGCGACTTGATGACGCACATATGGCAGGAGAAAATGGCGACACACGAGAATGGGATCTCCCTTCCCGAAATACAGTTGGCTTTGCAATAAATTCCAGGAAGGTCACATGTCTCCATATCCTCAGCCTCACCGTAACACTAGCCCGATACTTTAACACCAGTCCATTTGTAATACGGGTGAGGTTTTCCTACCGAATAGTCTATCAGGTTTCCCCTGGTTTGACGTCGCCTCAAAGCATTCAGCGCTTGCAAGGTTTGTAATGCCGAAAGATACTCATTTCACAACATGGGTGCCAAGAAGTCCAGTTAGTGCAATTACAAAACAAGTAAACATGCAAGTCTGATGTATTTTATAGGCCAGTACTGTAAGTTTCGTCACCCACGGTTTTTCTTATTCAGATTAATTCCATGCTCACCCCCTGAAACAAACCCGTAAGTTCCAGCCAGCTGCGTCAGGACGACCACATGAATGCGCGCGTGTAAAAGAAAACACAGCCTACCTAATCAAGCCTAATTTATGTGGTTGAACAATTGGCGATTTATGCAGTTTCTGTTGCAAAACCCTGTTCTGCAACAACACACTTTGTGTTTGTGTGTGAATGTGTTGGAAACATGGAGCTACTGACTACTACTCACGCACGCATGCGCACACAGACATACACACACAGACCACCTACTCACTTTTATCTGAACGCTGGCTGACGTGCGGCGTCCAGGCGGCGCTAGGATGGAGGCCACCCCGTCACCGTCGCCACTGACACATGTACATGAAACGGGCGCCCCCCCTTACGCCTCCCCCACGCGTCCGCCACCCTTACCGCCGCCGCCGCCGCCGAGACGTGCGTGCGTGCGCTCGCACATTGCGTAATGCGACGGCGTCTGCGGGTACTGCTACTGCGGTCTTGTAAGTCTGCTGTCTTTCTGCTAGCACAGCATGTAAACCTGTGGGGTTAATGGTGGCCTGCACACACACACACACACACACACACCTGATACCGGCTCACCACGTCTTCTCTCCCCCGACTGCTACGCACACACACACCATACTCGCGAGTAGGAGTACCTTTCGCGCCACGAATCACGCTGGGCCCAACTGCTTGCCAGCCTCGATAGGCGTGCGCGAGCTGTGCGGGAGGCGTGTGGTGACGCCTCTGAGGTGCAACGCAACGTGGAGACACGGGTGGACGATCTGGTGTCTCGGTGGAGCCAGCTCACTGAACCGCACTTGGACTGGGACGAAGCCACGGCTGGTCCACAGGCTCCTGCCCTCGCAGCTGACAATCGCCACACACCTGCCCAGCGGATGGAGGAATCACAATCAGCGTCAGTCGCACAATCTGTGAGTCTTCAGCTTTTCTTATCGGTTCATTGAGCAGCCGTTTAAAACGCTTCTATCACTCTTTAATTCATCACTGGCATGGGGCGTGGGGCAAATCTCGTTAACTTTACGTCAGCGTGAATGGTACCCAGTTCTATCAGCTGCGACTGGTGATTGTATGCTGGTGTCTTGAAGTGATTCTAGTTTGAATGTCTGGCAGTGAAGTGGTTTTTGTTTACAGCAAAGGATAAAGGTATTCAATGAAGATTGAGGCATTTTGTTCCCGGGTATCAATTTAAAACAGGCGTATACAGCAGGATTTATTGGAACCAACAAATTTCGTGACGGCTTATCAACTGCAACCCGTCTTTGCATAATACAAATAACGAATGAAAGTGGACAGCAGTTTGAATTTACAGAAAATCAATACTTACCAGCAAGGGACAGAGGACAAAGTAAAGAAAAATTAGGTCAACGCGTTAGCTTAAAACTTCAGAGGAAAGGAAATGTGGGGGAGGAGCTAAGACAACTACAGCCATAAAACATCTAGGGAAATTTTAGATTGAACACGTGGTCTAGTTGCTTTGCAAAGGTTGGGTTTCTCCCTACGTATTCACGCCGCTTCCAAGTAGCGCAAAGTCCGAGTTGTTCGTGCCCGAACAAGTAATTGGAAAGCTGTTTTGAGGTCTACATAGTGACCACTGTCTAGTAGATGTTTAGTGATTGAAGAACGCGGTACTTTATTTTCTTGTTTAAACAACCAATTAGGCAAATGTTCAGCGGCCTTGGCTGCCAATTGCCTTTGCGTTCGCCCAATGTACTTGCATCCACAAGCGCACGTTACGATTATGCAGCACCATAGGAAGAACGTACAATGCAGCTGAGCTCATCTTTATTAATCCTACCAGAAGCCCGCCAATCAACCATCCAAAGGATGCTTTGCCGTTGCACGCCATCTCAACTTGTGTTTATGAATTCACGTGCACTTGTGGATGCAAGTACATTGGGCGAACGTAAAGGCAATTGGCAACCAGGGCCGCTGAACATTTGCCTAATTGGTTGTTTAAACAAGAAAATAAAGTACCACGGTCTTCCATTACTAAACATCTATTAGACAGTTGTCACTATGTAGACCTCAAAACAGCTTTCCGAGTACTTGTTCGGGCACGAAAAACTCGGACTTTGCGCTACTTGGAAGTGGCGTATATACGTAGGGAGCTACCCAACCTTTGTAAGCAACTAGACCACGTGGTCAATCTACAATTGCCCTGGTGATTTTCACCCTAGATGATTCATGGCTATAGTTGTCTTAGCTTCTCCCCCACATTTGCTTCCCTGGAGTTTTTTACGTTGACCTCTGACCCTTGCTGTTATGCGTTGATTTTATGTAAATTCAAACTGCTGTCCAATTTCATTCGTTCTCTGTATTATGCAAAGGCGGATTGCAGTTGAGAAGCCGTCACGAAATTTTTTGGTACCAATAAATCCTGCTGTATACGCCTGTTTTATATTCAATGAAGGTTTTATTGAAAACACTGGGACTTCTTTGTACAGATAATGTTGATCACCTGTTCTAATGTAAAAACTCTATCTTTCTCAGGAAACACTGACAACAATGGAAGTCCTAGTAAAACCAAAAAACCCAAAATATTGCATGATGTCCAGTGACAGGCTTTGGTGGGGTACTGAAACTGACAAGGGTCTGAACCTGGTTGTAACTCTTGCTGTCTGACTCTCTATTGCAGGCGAGGCGCAGTAAAAATACGCTCATCATGATCGCACGGGAATCTGGCGCTCCTGCGTGACGCAGCATTTAGCAATAGTGGAGAGATTTAAAGAAAAAGGCTAACAAAGGCAACTAATGATCCCCTCGGCTTAGTTCTTCCTACAAAAACAGGACCTTTCGCATATTTACAAATAACGCATTTGTCATCATCTAGGAGACATGAGCAAAAGTGACAACAAATGTCAAAAGAGTTACAGCAAATAAAGAATATATAGCCCTTATTGTTTCGTTTAGGAGAAATGTACGTGAGAAATACCTGTCATCAACTTTTTATATGATTGACAGAGTTAAAATGAGATGTTTATATAAAAGATATCTTGTAAGTTTAATAGGCATGCGCCCAATACCCTTGAATTTGCGCTTAATTATTTTCAATGTAACCGTTAGTGACCTTTTACAATTAAAACGTTGGCAGATTGCCTCGTATGGAGTTGATTCCTTTGTGTGATTGCAAGGGTTCTATCGAAACATGGTCCGCTGTAGCTCCTAGTCTAAAATTGCATCAGGGACATTCATCCGAAAAGCATCTATAGGAGATAGGGCATAAATTAAGCAGACCAGATATATATTTCGAATTAATCTGTTTAACATGTGATGCACTGTTTGTCATCAGACAGCAATATATATATATATATATATATATATATATATATATATATATATATATATATATATATATATATATATATATGTGTGTGTGTGTGTGTGTGTGTGTGTGTGTGATAGTGTGCGGCTCACCGAACTGCTTATACTACCGACAAAGACAAGGGAGACTGGAATGGCCATTTCTGGATTATTAGCCCCCAGAAATGACCATTCCAGTCTCCATTGTCTTTGTCGGTAATATCATTCTGCCTATATCACTAGCCGCTCTGCGGCTGCTGCCGGTGCTGTACGTCCTTTCTAAAATAAGTAGGTAATCGCAACCACGGGCCCGTAGCCAAGTCCCTGAGCGTTGAACTCAGTAACAAAAGATCCCGGGTTGTCATTCTGGCTGTTGGATATGACTAGCTGAGGACGGTTAATAGGCCAGAAATAATCATCAGTTGTCGGAACTTGCTTCCGCGTATATGTCTGGTCACTATACCGCTGCCTGCTAGGACTCCCGAAGGCACAAAGTAGGTGCAGTTTCCATAACGCGATATGTGAAAGCTTTTCCTCCGGCAATTCATTTTTATATATCAGGGATGTGTCGTTGTCGATGCAGCGCTTCTACACACAGTGAACTTTGATGCAACAACTGAGTAGCCAAAACAGTATGAGTTGCTCAGTGCAAATCTCCTCGGTAGCTGCTCACGCGTCCTCGCCATGGCACGACATTGACTTTGGCAGCGTGAGAATAATGGGCTAGTCAGACGACCGAATTTTACGCCTGCTGCAGGAAGCGGGGCACTAGACCGCGGCATCGATCAATAGACATATCGATTTGCCAGCTGCATATCAGGCCCTGCGTGAACAGATCAATGGCGCTGATGAAGGTCATACTGGGCAGAGGTGATTTAAATATGCGGTGAGCTGTACAGTCTTTTATTCCTTGAAACGTCGGATGAGTAGACATTTGGGGTTTGTGACCCGGGAAGTTTTTTCAGACGGCACACAGTGAACTTTGATGCAACAACTGAGTAGCCAAAACAGTATCATTTGCTTAGTGCATCAACAAAAAGATCAGTGAAGCACGTGCCCAGGCCTTTCCTTCGTACCTATGTCGGAATTGTTTTGGAGCGAATGCCGGATAAAATCTTGTGACATATGCCAGGATCCGATTTTCGAATATGAATCACGTGCTCATTTCGGCGCAGTATTTTTCAGCATTCTGCTGGTGGCCAAAAACTGTCATATTCCGTATACTGAACTGCAAATTATTCAACGTATAACCTTCTTCAATATCTGCAGTTCCTTTGCAACTTGCAACGTAGGAACTTTGGGGGGAGGACTCTGAGGAGCTGAATCTATCGCGTTTGCAAGAGAAACATCAGAGCATGAGCTATCCAGCCTTTTAGTTTTCTTCTTAGTTAAAATGGTGCTGAATTACCACCATCTACATAGGCAGGTTTCTGATGGTTTATCTGGCCATTATCCCCATTATGAAAAACTTATTATCTGATCTCCTTTAAAAGTGACAGTAGACATAGAGATATCACCAGTTACGTAAACGTTCGCCAGTTTGTGGATACTACGGAAACATAAATGAGGGGAATCACTGACAGGCGAAGCGTTGATTGCACAATTCAAAATAATTTCTCAAGGCGTGCATCAACGACTGAAACTCCTTATGTATGAGATTATGTCTGCATTCGAAAGTAGAATATAGACAACAATTTTCACACGCTATTTTCTGAATCACGAAAACTTACCAGTCTAAGGCGCCATAATAGTGCTCTCTGAGTGCTCAAGAAAACGCTGTGATTAATTTCGAGGTCACCGCTGTCATCTACATTTCTAAAGGTGTTTCTGCGATTTCCGTAAGCTCTTCAGTCGGTCTGCACTCTAAAAAAGTTCGTTTGCGGGCGATGCTCTAACTTTCAATGCCATTACGAAATTTACCTATGGCGGGAGTGGATGACGATAAATAGCTGAATATTTGCTACTCACTGTCCGTTTATTACAACTTCATGACTTGTTTCTCTATGGCCCACTGATGAGTTAGTCTTACATTTTCCCCGAATCGACTTAGCAAAAAAGAAACGGTCATAGAATGCGACGTGCGATTTGTCAAGAATCGCATGGTTTAAAGTCGAATTACAGCTAGCACTCATAAACAATCAGGTTACTATCAACAAAAGTTTTTTTTGACAACGCGTCTCGCGTTCTGTTCAAAAAAATTTCAAAAGTGGTCAGTTCGCAATATGTAGACCTATATTCATTGGGGAAATGGGTTCGCATCCTCATAGAATTCAGTGCGCGGCGATATCGGTGTGCCTGAAAGTCCTCGAGTACGGCTGACATCCTGAACATCGAGTCTCCTACAGCCTATCGTACATTATTTACCCCATAAACATGTTTTATCAGTAAAATGTGTAGCTAGTAAAATGTCATTTTACCTTGAAGAGGAATAGAGCCAATGTTTTTTTTGCAAGTGGAACTTTGGGTTTGCAAGTTATTAAACATGATTACGAAGAGGAACCGCAGACTCCACAAAGCCCATTAGGGAGGCGTTCTAAGCATATGACAAAAAAGGACTGCCTGCAATTGCGTCCCATCAGACCTTCCTCCTTCCCCCCTTTTCCTCGTTCTCGTCATCCTCCTTCTTTTTCATTATCTTCTTCTTCTTCTTTTCTTCTACTTCATCTTCTTCTTCTTAAGTGCGGTGGATGTCGCGCTGTGGGACACGCTTTCGATACTTTCGGTAGCAACAGTTAAACTGTCAGTGTGGGCGTGTTGCTATGCCTCAGCTTGCCCTGAAGCTAAGTCCATTTATCTTTCATTTGACTATCAGTAGTATAAATTTATAACCCTTTCGGGTCATCGGGCAGCCTTCTTCAAAGACTTCCTTCGGTTGCCCACTATAAAGAACGGAATGCCAACGTCAGAGCCGTGACTGAGGAGACAAAACTCCAGCTGTCATTCATTTTGTCGACATCTGCCCCCCTACTCCTCCTCCTCCTCCTCCTCCTCCTCCTCCTCCTCCTCCTCCTCCTCCTCCTCCTTATTTTTCATTATCTTCTTCTTCTTCTTCTTCTTCTTCTCATTATCCTCTTCCTCCTAAAGGGCTGTTATGTCCCGCAGTGTGCATGCTAGTAAGAACAAAGTAACCTTAACTGGAGCTCTGCGAGGAATCGCACGCATTGCACTTTCGTGAGCGTTGCCGAGACAGACTACTGTCACGTTAAGGGCAACTAACTGGCGAAAAAGAGGTTAAAAAATACCCAACGTACCTACACTGATAGTATGAATGAAGTTCAGTCTTCCAGCCTTCCAAGAATTTTCACTTCTCACGATTGGTCAGGAATGTCTCAAGGGAGAACAACGGAAAACCAAACCGATGAGTCTAGAATTTTTACTCGTCAGACGTCTCAGATTTTCACTCTGAACCACATCAGAAACAGCCGGTGCAGGCGCAAACGAGACAAGAGATCAAACCGCACCAAACTCAAAAGTTGGCAAATGCTCACGTACACCGAGAAGGTCGCGAATGCCGTAAGCCGCCATTTTTGCACATTATGAAATTGGATTTACATGCAGAGCAGAGTGGGTTATGAGAGACGGAGTAATGAAGCTGAAAGATCCACTATCCTACAAGGAAACACTTGGCATCATATACCGGGTCTGGTAGAGTTTCAAACAAAGCAATTGTGAATTGACCCCGTCGCGGATGGCCTAGCATGCGCTATCGGTGGGGAGGAATGACGCCAGGTCCAATGTTGTGGCTCTTTCCACGGGCCGACCACAACTTGAAGTTCGACGAGGCTGAACGATTTGCATTGGTGCCAATCGCTGAAATCGTGAGCCGATTGAGTCATGACTCCTCGGCCTACAGTCCCCTAACGAGAGCGATGCGTTATCTGTAACCCTCTCTGATGATGAGTGCCAGTGATAATCCGAAACGTCCGGTCGATAAACATCTTGTGAAAGCGATCGCGTTCTCCGCACCTTCATAGAACTCACCTTTTCGATTGCATAAGCAACTTGTTGCTGAGAATATCGCTTTTGTTCACTGATCTGATCAGCAATCTTCATATGGCATATAGCTAACTGCAAGACGGTTTAAAATAGACATTCTGGCCTTCGTTGTGGATGACAGATTGGTCATTATCCTGCACCTACCGCCATACAGATTTAGGCTGAATGTCGGCAGCACATTGAAATTGCCTGTGCTTTATGGTAATTAAAACAAACTTCGCACCTGTCACCTTGATCAGTCCCCACAAAGCATAAAAATGTGGCTCAGATTAAAATATAGGATCTTTATAGTTTTTGGTTGACTACCAAACGACGGCACATAGGTTGAAAACTATCCTAAGAGTTTCCGTTTTATTTTGCGGCACTACTTGCCAAAATAGGGATTCTTCCCGCTGTAGAAGTTTCAAACTACAGGATTTCCTCATAAAAACCGTTTTTCATCACGCCTAGGGCAGATGACTATTACCTATTCAACATCCACCCGCGGGATAGGAGACCTGTTTGTCTTTGACTAACAGGGGCGGTCAGTAACTCTCGTCTATTCTCGCCGCCATGCGCGTGTAAGCGCGTGTGTGTGTGTAAACATCTATCAGACAGTCATAGTCATTCAAGTCTGCGGTGTACCTAATGCCAAATGTATGCGTCATGTTTGGCAGACAGAATAAATTCTGTGATCTGCACTACCGGAGACTACCCTCTCATAAACAACACTGCCGTGAAAGAAGAGTTACGGAAGGGCGGACATGCCGAAAACCGCATAAGCCCCAAAGCAGGTACAGCCGGCCCTCTGGGTTACGCGATGGGTTACCTCAGCGAAGAAGCGTTTTATAGTTTGTGCAGTACGCAGATTCGACATGGCACACGCCTCACTTGCTACTCTCGCAATGATGACTCAATAACTGACACAGCTCGTTGCTCTGACAAATTTTCTACTTCTCATCTAATAGAACCATTTGGATTCTGTTGATGATATCTCCTCAGTTAATTTTCGAACATGGACATAAATACCTACAAGGGCGAATGGTCATTTTAACCCTCTAATTACTTACCTTTTAGAGATCGGAAGTAAGCCAAATGTGCTCTGGATTGCCTTACAGTTTCAACTTTTCCTTTGCATTTTATTCCGTGTGGCGTATTTCGGGTAGCTACAAACGGTTGTAGGTTGGTGACCGGGCAGAGGTAAAGGGGTGTTATGTCCTTGCAAGTCGCACGGAATTAGAGTTTACCGAATCACCCTGGACGCAAAACTGAAAATAGATCTTATGGTCTGCTCGCAGATTCTGCAATCGGCAGTTCAACCATCTTATCGGACGAGGTCCACCGTGAGTCTCAGAACAGAGACGATGACTTGCGCGTGAAGAAGATTGAAGTTGAATTGGAGTTGCACTGCATCTACCGCACCCTCTCCCCCTCCTCCACCTGGGCACAGTGTCATACCCAATTCTAGAAGCCCAGAGACGAGGGAGGGCGCTGGGACCTGGCGTGGCTGGAGCCGCCCCTAAGCGTGCCGTCTCACCTGGCTCGGATCCCACGGAGTGGGAGTGCAATAGAGGTCACATTAAGAAGGAAACGTTGCAGCAGGATTATCAGTCTGATAATCGGCTACTCCAAACAAACACTAGGCTGACCGTGCAGTCCGAAGTACTCTGTCAGCTGGTAAACTTCCAAGCACACTGTGATAACTTCAAGCGCGTCAGATTGTTTATAGGATGACAAATGCACTAAGCCATCCACCCCACGTTTTTCCCATTCCCAGGACCCAGCCAAAGTTCGAGCCGGCCAGTGGACTGGTGCAGGAAACCGAGGCAGATGATCACATAGCGGCTAGCAGTCACTAATCCCGAAGTATTATCAGTAAGCAGCAGTAAGGCAGAGTTGTTTGGTGTTGTCATAGTTACCGACAGCCGCAAATCATATCCTAATACCAGGTGCTTTCGCACGCAGTACTCGAACACGGATGCTGTAGTTCAATAAACATTTAAGTCAACAGTTTTGGCCACTTGGGCTAACAGTAAAAGCTCTGGTGGCTGCGCTCACTAGCAGACAATAACATATAAGGGTTTTGCTTAACAATGTCGATGGATTTGCAGGTGCCCGACGAGGCCAATGCGTGATGTGCATTTTCGTTGGCAAATTTTGGCAGGATAGGTTTTGGGATGTAGAGTCGGTTGAGATGAGTGAGACTACGAGTGGTGGTACCGGTGGTCGATGCCGAGTTCTTAGTGCTGGAGATAGGAGAGTTGTCGGGTATGCAGGAATGTCTGTGCCAATTTGAATTTGAGGGCCCAGAGGTCCCTTGGTTGATCGTTTACTGGCTTACTAGCAGAGCATTGGACTTGTAAATGACCAATGAACGAAGATCCCAGGTTCGAATACCAGAGCCTCCAGATCTGGTTTTGGGTGTAACCGACAGACGATGGCCCATTGGTCCAAGGTTCAAAGTGACAACCATGTCCTTCACGCCAATTATGGAATCTTTCTAATCGCGATCGACACAATAAAAAGCCCGTGGCTCAAAAGAAAAGCGTTTGATCAAGTAATGCACTATAAGCCAAGGACGCAGGCTCTCATCCATCTCATCCGGACCGGCTCGACTATCTGACAACGCCTAATTAGCCAGCAATGGCCATCCTAGTCTCTCTTGTCTTATCCGCTATTTCTTCCTGAATCAAATGAGTTCAATCACTAACTGACCGGACTGCAAAACACCGGCTAATAGCGAGAGGCTGGCGTAACTGGACCAGAAGCATTGGCTTATAATCAAAATCAAGTCCAAAATAGCGGTTTGCTTTTCTTTTTGAAGGTACTCTATAACTGCATCTCTTCCTTTGTGTGGTTTTGAATCCCAGGTTTGCAGTGCCTTAAATTTTCTAATGGAAAAACGAAGAGTTTTTTCAAACCCAAGAGCTTTATGGCTGATCGCGGGTTTTTAGGTAGAACACGTAAGACCCTGTTCTCGTGTAGTTATTTTTGTTGACCGGAGCGAAGCTAAGAAGGTCCTGCTGATTTCGTTAATGTTATAAGGCCGAGGTCTCCATCGTGGATTAGTACCTTTAATCTGGCTGACAGGTGTAATTTCATGCGTAAACTGCAGTCAGTGGACTGCGCGAGAGCTCAAAACAGGTTTTCACCATTCATGCATCCGTGTATCGACCGAAGAATCGGAGGTAAAAACGCATATATTTAGGTATATCTACTAGCGAAAAACGGAATTTCACCTCATTTAGACCGCATTATATACGAAGGACAGCAGCACTACTGGACTTGCACTTTCATGGGAAATGGTTCGCCTAAAATGGGGTTGCAGATCACCTTAATATAAACTGGTATAGTTCTAGCTGCATTTTTATTAGGATTTGCTACAGATATTACTTGATGCTAGAAACTTAACAGTAGGTTCTTTGCTAATAGAAGTGAAAAGCCGAGTTCCTGGAAGTGGTAGCAAAGAAGGAGACTCTCATCACTCGAACAAAGATCGTGTCTCCTTCTTCACGAGTAACTTATTTTCTGGCGTCGGAGAATTCGCATGCTCGATTTAGATATTGGTTGACTCCAAAAATAATGGTTTCTACACAAAGTGGACTATGTTGAGGAATAATAATATTTTTATAGCATGTAAGTACCCCCTCTAGTACTGACAACAGATCCCTCCACGGTGGTTTTAGGAGATTTTCCTTGTGTCTGTATCCGACAAGTAACCCATTTTGAAAACTTCAGGTCTGTTTTCCTTCAGTAGTCAGCAAATGTCCCTTTTTAGAACCCGACCCCGCAGTCAGACCCGAATGATCAGAATCCACCGCACATGGAGGCCAAAGTGGATGAGAAGCCACCAGTTGGACGGGAAGGCACTGAGAAACGCTCATCCGGAGAACACGGTGAGTGCCAATTTAGCGTTATTTACTGGTGGGCAGATGGAGGTTCAATTCTTGCGCATTTATATTCAATACGTGTTTGGAGGTTTTACTTGAGCATCTTAAGAAGTTAATTTTCAAAAGACCCAAGTGTCACTGACTTAGAGCCAGATTGCCGGCTGATTTGGTTACCCATCCTAGACTCCGCACCTTCTCCAATTTTGGATGAAGGCTTCCCATTGATTTCTTCTTCTTCTTCTTCTTCTTCTATCTCGAGGACTGCACGCGTGACAGGCGTTTACCATCAAGCATCGCTTTATTCTTAAAAGCAAGACAATACGTATGATATTATTAGTAGTAGTTTTGTTCCTGAAAAACGACATTTAAGCCTTCTGAACGTTCCACGTTAGTATTATTGACTTCAACGCAAAGCCTTTAGCAGTTCAGGGCTGCGAAGCACTCCCGTCCGTTCGCCACACCGGAAGTACAAAAGTTTAAATATCTGCCTGCGTTTCAGGTCGAATGTCGCCTGTCCCAACAGGCTACAAAGCGGAATTCGAGGCAAACGCAGAACGTCTTCTCGGTTGGCTCGATAGCAGTGCCGTTGCCCTGGAATTGGTGACCATGAAACCGGCTAACACCGAGGAGAACAGCGCTCCCGAAAGGAATTTACGCGAAGTTTACGAGCGTGTAACAAAGGAAATTGCTGAAGAAGCGCAGACAAAAGCCTTGGTCCGTTCTCTCGGCGAGCGGTATCGTAAGGAGTTGAGTCAAGGTGTGGGATTTGTTATTGCTGAAGTTGCTTAATGGTTAAACGTCAAATGCCTTTTTAAATGTTAAAAACCCCTTCCAAATGGTATGCTTGCTAGCAGACTGAAGCCGAATTCGAGCCCTCAGATTAAGACATTCTTTTAATTTACTCCTTGATTAATGTGGTTATACGGATTTTCATTTTTCGGTAGGTAAAACACAAGAAAGTTCTGTGAGGATTTGAATTCCTTTTTAAGGTACTTTACTTGTGTGTGGACGTCTGTAACGCCGAGCTAAATCATTTAACATTTATCGAGGTGCAAAGGAAAAGAATGTACGCAAACGAGAATCGCGGTAGTTTTCCTAAAATAAAACCGTGCAAGTTAGCAATCGAAACTTTCCTACCAAAAAGAATCGTGTGCGAATTGATTACTCGTGGCTGATTTGTCCTCATTAGCTAGGCACACATTAACAGAGGCGGCTTAAACTTGACATCTGATCACAGATCACTTTTATGGGACAACGCCATCGTATAGTCCATACCCAATGTCCCTAGGATCTCATTAAAAGTTTTAGAGGATTGTTGTGTTCCAATTAATACGTGACAAGGTCAGCGGATAAGACGACACAAATAACGACAAGATACAGTAAGTGATCATCTTGGGACAGTATGCAATTGTTTCGAAAGTATGCAAGATGAGCGTATAGATACCGATATTTTCACATTTATAAGTTAAGGGCATTGCCAAGCATACGGGATTGACGGTGCCGCGTTCGCATTACTTTTTATAATATATAAGGACGAACAAAGATACTTTAGTATAGGATTTTGGCAGATTTTTAAACTTCCTTTGACACAATTTTGGAAAATTCGGCGGCTTCAGTGGGATTCGAACCCACGCCAGAAAGGGGAAGGCTTGAGTACAGCTAACGCGCTAGCCAACTGAGCTACGAGGCCCCACCGGGAGCCGTGAGTTTAATCACACTTGGCCAAGTTACACGTTCAGCCTACTGCAACGTATGGGAGCAGCTAAAATGCCAACCAGCCCAATACGTTCACGGTTTTTGGTCGTTTTTATCGATCAGCATTAACGGTCAAGGACCATTCGCTGTGTACCATCATCCATTATAATTTGACTGAGGGCTGTTCGCTCTTTACAAAGATGCTTATATCTATTTGTGAAATCGTAATTTGGTTTAGGCATGAATTCCCTAATGCGTGGCATTGAAAATTCTCAGACATTTTTGATTAAGCTGACGCAAAAAATACGAGTTCTGTTACATGCAAATCTCTCTTCACTATTCATGGTATGCAAGTAGAGATGATTTCGTCTCTTTACCGCTAATACATGCAGAATAACATGACCACAAGGAAGACTGGAATGGCCATTTCTGGCTAATTAGCCGTCATCAGCCAGCCAAATCCAGCCCCAGGTGTTGCGGTACCCAATGATCGATCTCATGATCTGTTAGTTAGATATCATCTGCTATACCCACTTCGCCACGAGCTCGTTGTCTTGCCGCTGAGAAACCATCTACCACGCTTGAAATCGGCAAGACAACGAGCTCATTGCGCAGTGCGTAGAGCATCGGACTACTAACTGGTGGGTAGTTTGTTCGAGCGTTGGGCATCGCAGCGCCTGGGGTCGGGTATGGCGGGATGATGACGGCTAATAAACCAGAAATGGCGATTCAAGTCTCCCTCGTTTTTGTCAGTCATGTTATTCTGCCTATATCCTTAGCCACTGTGCGACTTCTGGCAAGACTCGAGAGTGAGCCAAAAGGCACAGTGGGACAAGTGAGTCCTGTAACCGATCGGTAAGCGCCAACTTACCACGCTAATTTATGTTCTGTATGCTTGTATAGGTGACGTTTGGCGTTGATCACCATATATGTCACCGCAGAAACAGCATAGTGTTAGACGTTTTATTTTTCCGCTCAACTATTATAATAAAGTGGAAGAACTTCTTCGGCATAAACATTCCGAGGTTCAGTCCGAAAGTTATTCTGAAGATTCGAGCTGACTTTAATCGGCTTCAGTGGTCTAACTGCATAATATTATTACCTTGCCTACAGGTGATTAGTGATGTACACACCTACTGAACGGCGACCTTCTACACTGGCAGCACCGATAATAGCTGCTAGTTTGACCGTCGGTTTCGACTATATCCACCGTGTGCTCTACAGCGTGGTAGAAATAAACGCGGTGACTTGCGCATGAATTAGTTTTAAGGGATAGTAGAATTGCGCTTCATGTACCACAGTGTCTGCTTCATTCCCACACCTGGGTCCGGTGTCAAGACATAGTCAAGACGATCTGATGTGGGAGAGGATGCTGGCCCAAGCACTGTGGTTGAACACAAAACAGGAACACAACATCAAAAAGGAAGGGGCGATTCGGAACCCAACGAAGTGGGTGTGCCATAGAGACCAAATTCGGAAGGAACCATTGCATTCTCACTCTCAGCCCGCCAGTCAGCCAGTCCGCACAGACACACACAGGGCTGATCACACGCTTACAGTTATTTCGTCAGTTGGCAACCTCCCAAGCTATGGCTTTTAGTTCACCGTGAAAGCTGCACGTATAGGGCTCACATACCATTCATTTCTCCACCTTGAAATAGACAAAACCTCTGAAGGTGGGATTTTGTGAGCTAACAATAGTTACTGAGTCAGAGAGGCAAAATTCGGCCACGTATTACGACCGGGAAGATGGCAATCAGCTACTTATTCCTCCATATAGGTAATATAAATAGAAGTCCATTTTACGTGTGAATTACCTTTTCAAAGCGGTCTTTAATCTGGACCTACGAGCGACAGTCCTTATCCACAATTTTGGGTGGACATTGTTACAAGAGAAGCCTGCAAGGTGCGTGTCAGTGGAATGACTATAAGTGAAGAAGAAGAAGGCTGTTCGTTCACCGGAATCATGGCTTTATTCGTCTTAGCTTTCGAACTCTTACTGGAGTCCATCGTCAGAGATAAAACAGCAACATAAACGCGTAACATTTATACGAGGGGCAGGGGCCAATCAGACACTAGTGGTGCCACTGGTGTCTGATTGGCCCTAGCCCGCCCTGTCAATATTACTCGTTTATGTTACTGTTTTATCTCTGACGATGGACTCCAGTAAGAATTCGAAAGCTCAGACGAATAAAGCCATGATTCCAGGGAACGAACAGTTTCTTCTTCACTCTACTACCACCTGGAATGCGGACTTTCGCCTCCATTAGTGGCATGACTATTTTGCGTTTATCACAGGTGATGGCAAAAGGCAGCCTACGCAATACGTGGGCAAGCAGGACACCCTAGTAATGAGTCACGAATTTGTAGGTTCAAGGAAGAAGAGGAATGAACGCATTTACGAGAAATCTGCTTGTTTTAAAAATTTGCGTGACGTCACAGCGAATATTGACCTCCGTTTTGTGTGTTTGTCAGCATTCCAGCTCAGAGTGGCAAGTTATATTTGGTGCTTTTAACGTTTTGACAATATTCAGGAGTGATATGGTCTCCTAAAGCTGCAAAAAGAAGCTTCTGAAAATTTCATTCCAGGATTGAAATGATATAGGACATGGCGTGAAGCAATTAGACGGTGTTTGCAGAGGACGCATGATGATACTTAAAATTACGAGCCGAGGAAAGTATCCGTTTCTTCTCGAAAACCCATTGCTGAATTTCGGTTAACATTTCATGCGATTTTTAACCGACTGCATAGCGTAATGAAGACCTGAATATATACGCACGTCTACCGATGCCACTAAGGTGGGAGAATAGTATAATACAATGAAATCGATCTAGGTCCAAGATGTTCCTTCAGATGAACAAGTAACTGCATTTTAAACTATCATATCATACTAAAAATCGTGAGTTGAGAAGGTGCCGACCGAAGCGATAGGTCTGTCAGTTCAAAGACACAGGCTCTAGAGCCTTTAATGCACTCTTGTTCTTGCGGAATTCATATCCTTTGCAGAGCATTCCAATATTTGGGGCAGTATTGATGAAGTCTTCTGTGTTAGCCTTAAAAGTACTGATCCCCTTTATCAGCCTAGCAAATTTCCGGTGGTCCTAGCATTTTTGTTGTCAGTGACAAATAATGTTTAAAGGAAAAGAGATCGAAGCAGATGCTTGGTAAGTTTGTTTGCCTGCAAACCCAAACCCACCGTGAACCCTGTTGCCGTGACGGTATATGTAAACGGAGGAGAGCAGTACCAAAAAAGTGAAGGGAGGCTGGAATGGCGATTTCGGGATTATTAACCGTCATCAGTCAGTCATACCCAAGAGGTTCAAACACACAACCTGTTTATTAGAATTTAGGCTCACTAACCGTTGTAAAGCACTGCCAAGTGCACAGGAATACGACAGTTCAACCGTCGTAGTCCGACGATGTCCACCGTATGCTCCATTGGAAAGTGGAGCAGGGACGGTGACATGCGCGTGATTTAGTTTAAAGTGATAGTAGACTTGCGCTGCATCTACCGCACTCTCTCCTCCTCCCCCACCTGAGCCCGGTGTCAAGACAGAGTCAAGAAGACCGGAGGCGAGAGAGGACGCAGGTGGCTGGCGCGGCTGGGTCCCCCAAGTCCTAGCCGCCCTCAGGCGTGCCACCACACCTCCCATGTTCGGCATTTGTTATGGGAGCGCAACCCGAAAAACGCCTGCCGTGCCCTAATTTGGCCCCCATGTTGGTCCAACGCATCTACCACGTGGCCTGTTTAGGGGGCAAGCACAGGAATACACCAATTATTAAACACACCCTTCTCCCTCCAGTCACACATAATTGCTCACGTTCATTTGTCTTATCCATTTTTTTACTGTTTTTGAGTCACATTTTTTTTCCTCAAGCGGTTTGCGTGTTCCGAACTGTGAACTTGTATTTGGTTAGAGCGTTGAACTTGTAATAAACCGGCTGGTGGTGGAACGGGACGAGTGAGACCCGTAATAAATCGGTGAGTGTCCCTCAGCCGATTTACAGTTTGCCTTTTGTATTTATAAAAAAAAACTGGACCTGTTGCCAGATCACAACGACAGGAGACACATGATAAGCCCTGGCAAATTTTCTTGGTACCAATAGAACCTCCTGTTCAAGATTCCCCATGATTTTCTTGTAAATATTACTTAGTCGGTGAAAACGTTGACGAACTTGACCAGCTCTTCGATGAAATCGATGATCGATGGGCGCAAGTGGAGAATCTGCTGCTTGAGACGAAACGTCAAGCTGGCCTCACGGCAGCATCCTCCAGTGACACCGAGGAGAACTCGAGTGACACTCTCGCCCTGACGCATGCTCCCACACAGGAATTAGCCTCGTCATCTGCCGGTGGTACCCCACCGTCCGAAGCCCATGCACACGGTGAGTTCCAATCAAATCCAAGAAAATGAATCAGACTGCTTGACGCAGTGAATCCTAGGACAGTAGCTATGTCAGGCTTAGTAACGGCTTCTTCAGAGGGCAGATACGATAGAGAACGTGGGCAGATTGTTATAGGATTGCTTTGGGTTTATTTGTTTAAATCAACTATGCATGAACCATGATCACCAGCTGGGGTGGAAACCACAAGCCTGTGCACATAAACAGGGAACAGATATAGTCAACTATTGGGTCATAAGCACGTCATTGAATTCAAGTTCATCAAATGCCTCGCCAGTTGCCATATCTGTCGATTTATATCGGGTACCTATTCACTCAGAAATGGGCTTACACCGATCCACTGGCTTTCTGAAGCAAACAAGCTTTCTAATGGGTGGAGGGGGTCACGAACAGATAACCACCTGCCATGCGAATTAGTCCGTTGATAAATTCGGCAAATTTTGCTTCTTTAGACTGTCGTAAAAAACAGTTAAAATTGAAATTTGTCTGAAAATATGGATACTACTTTGTCAGTGCTGCCAGTCGGAAGACACTGTGGGCGGAGATCCTGTTCTGTTTGGCTATCGCCTTTTCCTATTTTCTTTGAGTTTATGTACGCGGCGTCTAAGTCAATGTGGCAGTTGATACGTGAATCCTCTGAGTTTACGGACAAAACGGACGATCCACATCCCAGGACTTCAGCTAGGAAAGGAAGAAATAAATTCCATATTAATTGCGGCTTACTAGTGAAAGATTGCGAACTGACGCTTGAATCACGTATGCGTCCTGTTCATTGCCTAGAAATGTGAGTCTTTCGATTGGACCTGCATCTCGATTTACTAGTAGAAAACCCAACCGCTGATCAAATGAATCAGGGGTGGCTTGGCTGACTTCCTCTAGCTAAACGGATGTAGTCGAAGCAACGCCTACGTATGGAAAAGTTTGCTTTCACTGAGTTCAGACCTGAAAAGGAATTGAAACATCCAAAACTCAACTGAAATTCCCCAAGTTCTATTGGCGCACATAGTTCCGGAGCTATTTTAACCGAAGTAAATGTTTTAAAATGCGCTACAATGTAAAGGATGCCTGCCTCTATACGTTTTTCAAGGAAATTTCTGGACAAAATATGATGGATTTAGAACAACTCGAAACCTTTGGGCACAGCGCAGAACGAACGTCTTGATGGAGAAAAATAGCTTTCGTCGTTGATAATTATGTTACTTTTAGATTGCCCAAAGTGTAGAGTGCGTCCTTGAGCACTGTTTTGGAAAGTTATTATCCCAAGTTTACAAGTTCTTTCCAGCTTTTACTTCCAGCTTCCCTAAGATGCAGATGGTGTATAAGATAACAGAGAGCGTGACTTCGGATACATTCTAGAATATGCTTAAGCTAATTGATGAATGCTAATGAGCGCTTGCAAATATCAATGGAGTCATGAAGAAGGGGATATTTTCATTGGAACAAGACCTCTGTCAGCCTATCGTTTCATTTTTTTCTCTCGGAGCCCATCTTCGAGAGACAGTCACATAAATCTCTATTGCAGTAATTGTCTCCTCTTTGCGATTACGTCCTGGAACTCGCCTTGTCGGTGGAGTGTCTACGATGCTGGATCAGTGGGCCTTTTTATTTCCAAAATCACAAATCATTAGATGCGAGTCATCCTAGAATTTCTGAGCTATCTTTGATGCCAATTTGTTCTGCACTAGCTCTGTAAGATCCGTACTAACCGAAGGACGCCTGACGTGCTCTGTTTTGTGCTGCTTTTACCCGTCTACTTGAAAAAGCAATGTAGGGCGAGACCGTGTTGGCAGCTATGATACGAATGTTTGATTGTTTTTACGCAACTATTTGTCTTCATGCGAGATTAGCATTTTAGCTGCACCGTGGCAGATTTGAATAGCAGACCCTCCGGTCCGACCGCCTTCGATTTCCAGGATTACGGTGGCAAAAACCAGTCTGAACCCGTTGTGCGAGGCGCAGGGTGTCTTTTTGGAAGATTCGGCCACTGACTGTTCAACTTTCCCCAGCGCTTTTTATTCTTTAATTTTACGGACGGTGTGGCTGCACATGATGCCAGGCGCGGAAGCACGTACGATAAAACTGCCCGTTGGCTAAGGATGACGTGGTGGTAGGTGATCATCCGCCCTGCATCAGTTTCTCGTCGCGTGGTCAGTTTCTTCTGGTATCCTGTAAATTTCACTACTAAACACAAGGAATAAAAGTCAAATAACTGTAAAGAAATTAGTAATTGTCTTGTCCTATGCCTTATTAAATGCGAGTTTCCCTCTGGTTGATAGCATTATCAGCGTGGCGTTTTAATGATGACCTGCGAGTTTATCCGTCAGTCATAAGGGTTCCCTAGATCGCTTTACTAAATCATTTTCCATAAAGTGGAATAAAGCCCAAGCTGGCTACCTGGTTTTAATGCTGTAGCACAGATGTATCGAGTTGAAGCTTTCCAGTATTATCATAAGAATGTCATATTTTACCGTCTCGTTAAGAATAAGTGATATTTTCAGGGCCGCTACTGTTTTACATATTCCGTTTGGCGACGCGGACACCTGTAGATGATTTCAGGATTGAGTTTTAGACGCTGCTGAAAGGAGGTTGATGCAAAATTCATCGGTTTTAAAGAAACTGGCAATTACTTACCCTACGACGATCGTCCTCTCGGTTTGCGGTAGTGGAGGTTCTAGATTTGTTGCCGATCTACCTTTAACATGTAAGCACTGGTAAAGAAGATACATTTAGTCAGTTTATCACTGCACTAACGCGTTCCGTGAGTTGACTGCAAATTTGCCGAGCCACTGTTACCGTCCATAGAATGTTTCAAAAGCCACCTCAAAGTAGTTTCTTCCATGGTTTAGCCATCCTTTTGTTTACTTTCGGCAAGGTGAAAGCACACGTTTGTTATTGTCGCATGGCACCATCAGTACGAAGCGCAGCCGATGCCGCAACTGTCGAGGAAGGTTTGCTCCAAACAGGCTCAGGATGGTGAAGGACTGCGATCGTGTTTACAGAAGTGAAGTTAGGACGTGGTGCCAGACTGAAAATTACCGCCAATGCGAAAACCGGCAATGCTTATTCAGTAAGTTTGTTTGAAAGAGATCTGTCATTAACGTCCTTACCGGTTGGCGTTAATGACGCGAATAAACTCATATATATTCGGCCGTAGACACTGCGTGATGAACAGAAAACAGGAGAAATTCCGGTAGGGTGTAGGCAATTCCAAAAGAGTCAGGCCATGCGAGGCTGAGTCATCCTGAGCGAAAGTTCAGAGTTCTTGTTGGCGAAAAACCGCTGGCAATGGTTGAATCCATCGCTGCGCTCCGAGTGAATTTGCCGAAAATCATCCGGTACATTATACGGTTTTACTCAAAAGGTCAAAGACAGTCTGCCAGGAAACTCCCGATGCTGTAAGTAGGAGGAGAAAATAACGACAAAGTAGTAGAATTTTGCAGCTTTCAGGCACGGTCTCTCTCCACCGATCTTCGCTATGACCGGCACGTTCCGGTATGTTAGCGAAAATACTGGTATTACTTTGGCCAAGAAAATGCCAGTGCCGAGATTTGAAATGCGTGTGTCATTTGCAAGAATGCCTTCAGCAAGCATATCCTCGATTACAGCCAGACACCGAATCTAACGGACGTAATCGTCGCCGTCATAACTGCTGCTGTACCACGAAAGGTGAGTTGAGAGGATACAGCGGCTCTACGTCTAAATTTCTATTTGAAGATCATACCAGCCATCGCAGTACTCGAACTTCGCAGCCAAAGATCAGGTAGCGACTTGCGACGCTGTAGTGCCTTTCATCAACAAACGCTGGTATATCGCATATGTTATGCTCATCTCTTTAGGAGAAATCAGTATTTGGTTGTCGACCGAGTTGAGGGTTACAGCTGTATCATCGTATAGAGTTATAATGAGAGGTATCGGTCCGAAAACGACGTTTACCGGCAATCGCGGAGATTGGGATCGGATATAGGCGCTTTGAAGCTTTGTTCTGACGAGACGCCTATAAAGCCTAGATCCTGCTTATTTCGAGCATAAAGATGCATCATCATTCATGTTGTTGCATGCGGCATATCGACGGTAATGCGAAACACAGATTGCGCCAAAATATGCTGCAGATTGTTGGCCTTCACACTTTACTTGCAGGAGGGCTGGTTTTCAGTTGTACGTCGCAAAACGTTTCAGGCAGCATGGACGAAGTTTCATCCGAGTACTCAAAATCAGAGCAGAGTATGCCAGGTAATTAAACGCATACATGGGAGGGATGAAGTGCGAGATTCTACAGGGTGGTCAGGGACAACTCTCGTAATCGCAAAATCATGTTGCGAATCTTGCTCACCACAATGTTCCCAACACCTGAAATCTTATGGACTTCTACAAGGAAACTTCCCGTTCTAACCAAAATCCGCACTGCGTCCTCCAGAGTCTAGCAACTTAGGTAAAATAGCGATCGTTTTCAGACAGAGAGAGTCGTTATGTCACTTAAATAATATTAATGTACCATTGAAGCCGAATTAATTTTCACCTAAAAATTCAGATCTCTGATTGTGAACCTGTTCAAAATCCACTCAAATGGGTTCGAATTTTGCTGGTACTGCTAAAGACGACGCACAAACAAACGGGAACACTTATAATGCCGAACAATAAGAAATAGAAGCGATTGGTACTTCGTGAACTCTCTTTTACGGTAAAATATCAGAAATTATGCCGTAGTATGGAGATGAGACAGTTGCGTAAATGACGTTTATGCTAGCGTATTTAGTAAAAGTGCATTTTGCATGTTCAGACTCCCTTTTGCCTCGCTATAATGATATTTTCCAGACGATTTAATGATTCGATGAGATCAGATTCTGGGAGGAATAAAATGAGTCGAGAGCAATACGCGAAAATGCTGGTTGCTGACTTAGAGTCAATGGTTCCTGACTAAGTGAAATCATCATTTTGCCCAGAGTTCCTCGATTCGCCATGCTCCTCTAGCACGATGGACTGCAGGATTCAAATGTGCGAAATCAATCGCCACTCTGCATCAGTGAATGCCGATATAACCAGAAGGCATCGTGACGATATCATCGAGAACGGCTTACTGTAAATGATGGTCGTAGTCGACGGCCCGATTCGCCTCCAGATTTTCAGTACCGTCCAGATCATCGATTTTTAGCGGTTCTTGAGATCCGCCGAGGTGAAAGTTTACTTTCTTTGGAAAGGTCTTTCCACATACGACCATCTGGCAAGCTAGTAGATCGAGTCACGCAGAAGTAGCGTTCTTGCCGAATGCCGGCCTGTAATTACATTCTCCTAGCACATTCAAAACCCATATAACATTTGCCTTATTTTGAACTTTGCCTCAATAGCGTTTTCTAATGCATGTTCAAGGATCCTTGTAGTTTTCCCTAATTATACCTGAGAGAAATGAGAAATGCGAATGGTTTCAACGGACATATAAGAATATGAGTGTACGACCGACCAAAACTATCAGCTCCTGATGCTCGAGTGATTGTGTGTGAGTCCACCCTGCTATCTTTCCTGGAGATGAGTTCGATCACTAATAGTAAATGCGTCGCGTAACACTTCTGTACGTAGACCACCCTGCAGTCATCCATTAATAGAAATGTATGTTGCTTGCGTGTGCCAGAGAATTGAGCGATATGTTGCCGAGTTTCCTTATATGTATTTATGTTTACGACATTATTGAGTGATGCAAACCCATACTACAACTTTTCATGTCTATTAAAGAGATTTACATACGAAACGTCACAACTTTGCCAAAACAGACAGAGTAAATCAGGGTCCACCATTGTTTCCTTAGCGGCGGCAGTAAATGTACATGCGCATGCATCATCATAATTCTCATGAGACATAAAGCTAATTATCTGAACTGAACCGATTTGATTTAGAATCATATTACGTGTTTACAGGTTCCTTTGTTTCGAAATGCTCATAGAGAGTTTAGACTCTAGCTTCCGTGTTATAGCCAAATTGCTGTTATCCAACGCATCTCGATTTTACACAACATCACCTTTATTTCATTCGAAAACAGACTTTAAATATAGCTTTTATATAGTAAATAGCATGCCTGTACTGCCATAGTCAGCAAAATATGATTAACGATCCCAGGCTTTAGTGAGTACTAGGCCTCCCTCATTTGGATCTCAACGCATCTCACGAAGATGGGTTCTCCTGTAATCAGGGCTTTTGACGCCCGGGATATCAGTGAGCGCATTAAATGTTCGAGACTTGTGCAGATCGATTTTTGAAGCACCTATAAAAGTGAGTACCGTTTGCATAGATTCATACTCTACCTGAGAAGATCCATAGCACAGTATATAGAAAGAATATATGGCAAACTATCATCATTAATAAATACTTTACTGGCAATGACTACTTTAAGTCGCAGTGCGTAGTACAATACTTGAGGCAAGATTTCCTAACAATCAAATGACTTTGCAACGCTATCTAATCGTCAAATATATGCAGACAAAATGAATAAGAAGTAACATCCGTTCATTTAAAATAGCACGCTTGTGGTGCTCCGCATGTGACTAGCCTCCCATATGAGACTGCTCAAATTCAGAGTAGAGATCCAAGTGTTACACCGGAGCTATTTTTCTAAGAGGCTGAATTGGTATGTCATACTGCTTGACTGTCGCTGGTGAGATAGGTTTTTGCCTCTTAGATTAGGGAAATTTACAGAATAAATAGCTGTTTGTTATCGCCCACGAAAACTCTGACCTGCAGCACATTTTACCACGAAAAGCCAGACATTTTTGACCTACACTCGGAACAGCATTACCAAAAATATGTTTATTAGAGGAGTTTGCGGCAGATTTTATTAATTCGTTTGACCCACTTTGACCAAAATCGGCGGCCACAGTGGGATTCGAACCCACGCCAGCAAAGGTGAGGCTGGCTGCAGTCAGCACTCCAACTGAACGGAGACGAAGAGAGACCCTACCGGGAACCGTGAGGTTTAATCACGCTGGTCAAGTTAGCTAGAGACCGAGGATTTTTCAAAGGCATCAAACCGATTATTCGAGATCTGCCAAAATCCTTTACTTTTTCAATGGCATTTGAGGTCACTGGAGTTCGAGACCCAACGACATGTCAGCGAGATATCCTGGAACGGTTTTAGTCTCCTCGAGCTGTTTCTGTTCATCTTCAGCGGGTTAGAACGTTTTCGCGGTTACTGGCTGGTTTTATTTCTGAGGCACGTAACCATCCCAGGTTATCGTGAGGAAGGAACAGAACGCCCGAGCGGCATCCACTCTGATGCCGTGGTGCTTGTATGAGCACGTGCCCATGATACGTGTTTTCAACACGGCCTTTTGCTACGTTGTTTTACAGTATAGCTGAGCACTTTCGCCATCAACAGACAAAGGTAAATATGCAGGAGTCCGACGCGGTGGTGGCTTATTTGACGTGAAAGATGTGCTTGAGCCACCAAAACATTCTAGCGTGTACAGCTAGTTACGGCGTTCATCAGGAGATGCCTTAGCCAATGCTCCTTTCCGGTCGCCCAACTAGTGGAAATAAAGCTGCTTCTTGTCGTTAATGGCCGTAATTTCATCACCGTATTCCTGGCGTGACAATTACTTGGCCCATTTCCGAAAGCTCCGCTATCCACCCACATCCTCCCACGTTGCAACAATTTCGCTGGAAAACAAAATTTCCTTTATCGCCGGAACACGGTGTGCGTGATCCGATGGCAACCGACAACTGGCAGAATCATTACTAAAATCGCGTGGGTATCCACGCCCTTCGCTCAACCGGACCAGGCGCGCATCAACTACGAATCCCAGCAGTGTTGATGGACGACCGGCCCGTTACCTTCTACCGCCATAATACCGCCTTGCTTTATTACCACTGCCGTCATCTACGGGGATGGTTCGAAGTCCGGCAGTGGTCAACCAACATAACCCGGTATCTTCTTCTTCCGACCGTCACCGGGCTTCCCTAACATAGCATGTTTAAAGAGCTCGAGGCCTTGGTTTTGCGGTAGTTCGAGTAATATTCGCTTATGGCCTATATTTTGTATGTTATTCTCGTCTGGTGGGCAAGCCATATTTCAAACCCGAAAACGTGAATTTTTCGCCGTGGCGTTTTTAGTCTTTAAGGTAAAGTAGGCTTTGACCTCCGTATTCCATCATGCCGCCGGACTGATCACGTCGCGAGGCTAATCTGCCGCGTTTTCTCTGGACGTTTACCACCCAATACCGTCTTACCCCGACTCATAATTGCTCGTCGCGGTGAATAAGCATAGGAAATTCCCTTTGCATGGAAAAATATGGAATATCCCAACAATTATGTCTTGTGAATTGAAAATCCGATATTCACCGGATGATCCATTCGCCCTCATTTAGATTTGACGTGGCTATTAAACTTTAAATTCGATCATTTCCATCTATTTCGCCGCGGCCGTTTAAAGCCGAAAACATAGTGAACATAATTCCACCCTGGGATTCTCCATTACAAGGCTGCACCACGTCAACCGCTGAACGCCGGGAAACTTGCAGCAATTGGTAAATAAACGCTTTCTTATGCGCTGAATTAACATTATAAACGCTTTGCTTCGATTTGACGCTGGCGTTTAGTGTTGTTCAAATTCATTCAGTTCGTTGCGTCATGGTGGGCATTTCCCCTCTTTTCCACAAAAACGAAGAAGGAAAGTCAGAAACTTGTTTTTTTTTCATCGCCGTAATCATTTTTCAGAATCCAGTCGTTTTGAGAAGCTCATGTCGGATGCTGGAATACCTGAATTCGGTTTCAAAAGCCCAGCCGTCGAATCCTCGACTATTGAAGGCAGCTGCAAAGCCATTAGAGCTCATCGCGATATGAAAATCTGCGTGGGACTTATTATTGTGGACGTGATGCCATTCAAAATGGAGACTTCATATCTCGATCCTTCGATTTGTTCGCTTCTCTTTGCTTTGCGCATTTGAGGGCAGCCAAAACGCGATAAAGAATCGCCAGCCCTAACGAATGGTTGTGCTTGCAAAAGCCAGGTTGTGATGAAAACTACCATGAACAGAGATGATTTGGAATTAGCACAGTGGTGCGATAAATAACTTAAGGTTAAAATAATATACCAGCAGGCAGATATTGGATATCAAAACACTTTCCAGATATCAATGCATTTGCTTCATCGCCGACGATGCAGGCCAACAGTTTGACCGTCGTAGTCCGATGATAATCCACCGTATGCGCTATGGAAGAGGTGCAGGGACGGTTACTTGCGCGTGAATTGGTTTAAGTGATAGAAGCCTTGCGCTGCGTACCGCCCTCTCTTCTCACCTGAGTCCGCGTCGCGGCGAAATTCAAAGATAGAGATGGGAAGAACCGACGAAACAACGACCGAACTTCACCCTGGGCGTACCACTACACCTGAAATAGGATCCCGGTGCAGTATCTCAAGACACATTAAAGAATTGTTGGCCCATTCTCGTCGACGATATTCCTCCACGAAACACGTTGGGCTGAGCCGCAGATCCAGTTCATCCATCAGGTTAGCCAGCCTTCAAGCTACGGCACAGCGTAATGAAGTCCTCACAGACTACGAAGCAATGGTCAAATCCCGCTCGCCGGTGCCGGTAACCAATTTGTCTGTACCTGCAGATTCCAAAGTTATACAGCATTCTACGGTTGCACGGAAAGCTCACTGGGAGGAGGGCTCAGTGTTCAAATCGCGGCAATATATATATGACCGCAAATCCAAAATACTCGGGAATCTGAACCCAAACCCTTTAAATGCTGTTCGCTGGCGCACAGTCAGGCAATTTTGCCCTCATGCTGTAACAGTACCAATCAAAAGGGTTTCAATGTAACATCTTTTCGGAAGATTACTTATGGTCCATTTAATACTTTGGCGGTTTGCTTTCTCTTTGTCCATCGTCGTCATCTTTACCCTCTTTCTCTTCAAATTACCGAAACAAGGCAGATGCGACCAGTATACGGTTCTCAATTATCATGATACGGTTGCCGCGCCCTCCATGGTTACCTGATGGCTATAAAATTTCCAAATTTTCATCATGAGTTCTTTTTCCCCAGATGAACTAAACTGAACATTGTTAGCCTTCTTCAAATCATCTGCTTGAGAAGAATCCTTTGGGTTGAAAAAAACTTTCGCCGCCAGAATATTTCGATATCGTTTCTGGTTTAAAACTGCATGCTCTGCTCCATTCGGCCCTTAGGGAAATATCTGTTCCTTGTGGTAAGACGGTAATCACCTTTTCATGGTTTCGCTATGAACATACTACTTCGGTTTCATAGCGTTACCAGTAGATACTCAAAGGCTTTATAATTCGATATTCCTTCCATTCTCAGCCTTTCAGGTACGTCAAATTTTGTCAAATCGCCAAACTTCTGCAAAGAGCTACAAGAAAAGATAGGATTTGCGCCTTTGTACCATCATATTTTGATTTGCGGTGAGTTTCATAAACCAGTAAATTGCCGAATAGCACGGCCTCATTCAGTTAATGAAAGTTGAGAATGATAAAGTAATCAATAATTAAACTGGTTTCTGTAAAATTTTTTTCATTGAAATACATTTTGATTCATTCTTATTCATGGTGTGAATAATATTAATGGCCAGATGAAAAGTTTGCCTGAAAGGTCGCCGTCGTCGATATCACAATCCCTCATCAACTTCCTGTTAGAGTGTGCACTGAATCATCTAACTGGGATCGTATTCATTCAGAACGTCTGTGCCGAATATGATTACATTTGGACGGACCTGAATGAGGGATTTTAGAGACTCCGAAGGCCTGGAAGTGCAAATCAGTTCCTCACGGACGGCCTTACCAAATGTCAAATCCCTCCGTTCGGACGAAAAAACTGTACCACTTTAATTCGATTAAAGCTTCCGAATTAACCATTCATTCAGCTTTTCGGGGTTGATTTACCGGGCAAACACCGTTTGATTTAAACTCATTCCGGACGAACGGACTTTTGAAAATTGAAGATTCCTGGAGGTGAGAGTTACTTCTTGTTTGCAGTCATCGAAGAATGAAGGGATAATACTCTTTGCGATTTTGTGTTGAACATATACATGTTCACTATGGTAGTTTACACACTTCTATAAATTAATTAATGAAACTAATGGCTGGTTTATGCACATGACATTATATTGATCTGTGATTTTACTTTGTTGCAGAGATGTTCCTTCATTTACCGTCGGAGTTAATATTAACTTTTGAAAAATGTATATCCTTGCGAGTTATTTGCTTACTACAGTTATTTCTAAACTGTGAGGCTGATCTCGAAAAACCATAAGTTCTTAAATAAGTTTGGAATTTGTAAATGATGGTCGTATTTCTTCCATTTGTATGCCCAAAGCCCAATATATTTGGCTTTGGCATGGCTTTTGGATAAGGAGAACGTTTTATTACATATGCTTGTTTTATCTTCACTCGGTAAAGACGACCAGTTATGTAGTAGCTATTTTATTTTATTGATTTCAAATGATATAGAATATATTGTGGATAGCAAGCTTATCATATTTTTATCATACATACTTGGTAGGAATAAATGGTCTCCTAAACATGCCGTAATAATAATTGTATTAAAATTTTCAGTTTAAAGTTTTAAGACGGGTATCCATTCCATAACATCATTATCTACCCTTTACCCAAACTACTCAAAATTATAAAATACCCTTCCGATTCCAGGAGCAAAATTTTATGAACTCTTTAATGACATCTTTTCAAATACGTTGAAGGAAGTTTCAATTTTCGGCCATGGCCTGGTTTTGAGCAGTTGTTTACAGCTAATTCGATCCAATAATTTCAAAGAAAATATTTTGCTGGTGATACCATTTCTGAGATTAACTTACGAACAAAGTATTAAGCCCTACTGAATGAATTATAAAAATAGTTTGGGACACGTGTTTTTATAAGATATATTCAAATACGAAGGGGCATCGAGAATACAACTGAAATAATGCTTACTCTTTTTATGTCAGTTCTTGAGTATTTGTTTTGTGTGGGGCAGGTAAGCATACAAACTAAGCATCACCATATAGTTAGAAAAATTGAGATCATTTCTTTAAAATATGCAATGGAAAACACTTTTCTATCTTTAGTTCGCTTGTTCGGAATACATTCTGGCAGAATTTCAAACTTGGGGCCGTATGGACGAGGTTCTCAATAAAATCGGTGTCAACTGGCAAGTGAGAACAGACTAAAATTCTTGTTGGCAGCGATGGGCAGGGCACAAATGAAAATCTATGGCCGTTCCGGGATACATTTCATAAAGTGCGTCTTATTATCCTCCATAAGAGTCCCACAATGCACAATTACCGTTTGCCTAAAATTCTGGGCTGAGAGGCCTTCCATACTGACTTGCAGAGATGAGCAGTGATCAGTCTCGCACCAAACAGCCAATAGTCGATAGCACAAATTGACTAAACGACTTTATTAAATATGGCGACTGAGCTTCCAGGGGCTAATTCGAGATGGATGACATGATAAAAAATCGATGACCAACTCTGTATGTGCGCTCTCTTATTGCGTAGTCTGTGTGGGTTTCGATAAATGCTGCCAAAGTGAGATTTAAATGTAAGAGCCCCTGTTTGGAATTTCCAACTATACTGGTGTAGGCAAGTTTGTGCATTGCATTCTTGGTATTGCAATTCGCTACCCATCGCATTCTCTAATCAGAACATGCAGAGGAATAGACTCAAAACCAACGCTCACTGCCATGCGCAGTAATGCTGGTCATGAATGAACAGACCGTGTCGCTCCTCTAATTTCATTTCGCAGACCCACCGGTCCCATTCTTTACAGAATTCGAGCACGCTGAAGGCGTACATCATCTCTCCAGCAGCTTTCGCCGCTGGTACCATTAACAGTTGATTTTGCCGTAATGAACTGAAATGGAGCTTGGGTTTGCAATGACTGATGCCATTACAGATTATCCTCAAGCTTAACATACATAGGTGCCAGAGGGTAGGGCCTAGCAAAGAGGTACGAGGTGGAGAAGGAAACTGATGACGGCGAATGGTTGACGAAAGTCCGGTTACACCAGATTAGTACGATTCGTTCTACACTCATACACATTCAGATCGTCCCGACGGTGGGAGGCTGAGAACTTTGCAAATGAATGAGACGAATTAAATCTTAGAGCTCGGCAAACCGCCCTCAAGTGCTGGCAGACTGACGAAGAATAATGGTCACCTTCAACCTTTCTCTTCATAGAGCTACAAGGCTGACGAGCAGTCTTAGGGTGTTATTCACGTGTGGTCTGGAAGAGATTTTCCTGTTCTTCACTTTTAATGTATTTGACATTCTCTTGTGCCGTACTGTATGATTTTCCTTCTCCTTTTTTGGCCAGTTAAGCTCCGAAAACATTCAGCAGGATCCATGTTGGGGAGATGTAAAAGCGTCAATGAATGAATTCCAGGAGTTACCCCTCACTTACGCATTTGCAGCGCACGCCTGCATCGCTGGTTAACCAAGCCGAATCGCAGGGCCTTCACTCTCGCCATCACTATGTAAATGGGTTGGTAAATTTGCGATACCTCGGAGGTTGGTTGGCAAATTCGCCGTATTATCATCCTTCCTCATCCGTCACTCCGGGCCCTGCCTACAAATTCCTTTAGTACCTGTTGCCCATTTGCGGGAAGCACAGTGCCAAAGTAAAATTCAAAGCGAGATTTCATTACTGTTTTAGTCTCCTGAGCAGTTATGTTTTACTACATAAATGCCTGTTAGGTACAGGCCAGGGTACATAACTGAATTACAATTAAAATGACCGGTCGTCAAGTTGGTATTTCGCTGATGCGTGTCCTGTGAGGCTGCTGGCTAATTACCACGTTCAAAGCGTCCATCAGGTTTGACGGTACAGCCAGTTACGCGGGAGAAAGACGGAAGTTACGGCTCCGCTTGTCGCGGATTAACGCGATCATCGACCCTGCCCGTATTGCACAAATGTCGTACAACATTTTGTACTCAACATGGGTGCACACATAAAAAGGTGCAAGCCCGCAAACTTTGCTAAAAAGTGCAGTCTACGTAGTATCTGTCCGGAAAAAAACTTTACTTCGGTATCGCTAACACGGGCGTCAGAAGAAGATACCAGCCAGGTCTCAAAATTCAGAAATATTTCGTAGGGTGTTGCAAGAGCAGGTCAAGCGAACTTGACTTGGCAAAGGCAGTAATCCGAACGCTTCAAACAAGATCGTAAAACCAAAACGACAACTAAACCAGTACGCTCTGCACATTATCCGAAACGAGGAATGTAATGGCCCCCTTCTAACCAAAACACAAGCCCTAACCAAACATCAAACGCAACCTGAATCTTTGCCTCAACTCGTGCATAAAACGCGAACTCCGATAACACTGACACAACAATAATCCCCACAAAACCTTAACGCTACTCGTAACCCTTACCCTAAACTTCAACATAAAGCTAGTTATAAACCTAACCATAGTTACCCCTGGAATGTGGCACAGGGACGGCCATGCATCGAGGACAGTACTCTTCCTGGCATATCTTGTTTGAAGTTGTCATACAAAGCATGTACTTACCAGCAATACTCTTCGATGCAAGCTGCAGTGCGTAAGCTCCGCTGCGATGAAAGGTCACTGGAATAAGGGTCTTTGAATTTTCCGTCGTTCGTGGATTCAGTTTTAAAATCCACTTCCACCTGTCAGCTCCAAATTCTCAGCTATAACTTCGAGGGAGCCAACAGAGTTTTGTGTGACCATTCGAGGTGGCAGTGACATCGAGTGTGAGAATCCGCAACCACTTCATGAGCCAACCCGCATTCTACTTCGAAGGCCCACTTCTCGCTGGGGCCTGATACTCATGTGAGCCGCGATCTGTTTTGCATCCCGCAGCCGAATCCTCTCAGCTGTTCTCCCGTATTCGGTGCCATTGCCGGCCCTTTTCGGCACGCTTCAGGATACCGGTGACGCTGGACTTAAAGTATCGATGAAGCCAATTCAGAACGATAAATTCTGCCATTCAACGTCAGCATTACCGTACCCGCCAATGTTCGCCAGCGCAAACAGACCTGTCGATGTGGTGGAACTAATCAAAGTGTCGAGGGTGTACGGTGGCCTGGACTATAACCTATCAATGCTACAACTTCGTGGACATAACTTTACCGGTATCTGATGCTGGCTGGGTTCGTGCATGACTCAGGAAATGCCCGGTGAGTCAAAGTTCTTATTCCAGTGATCGCGGATCCTCAGAGTCTCATGCGAGGATAGTGCTTACTGGCAAGTGCCGACGCAATCTGTAGCGGCTTTCACAACCGATGTTGTACGACACGCGTGCAGCATGACGGCTAAATCCGCAGCAATTGTGCAAAGTACATCATGACCCTTGCCATCCCGTTGCGTCTACTGATAGATTCCTAACTGAAGCTTCTATATCCGGAGTGAATCAAGACTTTCTTTTCGGGAGATGTATTTTATCCTTTATCCCCCAAAGAAATACCAAAAACTTTTGGAGAACATATAATTTCTTCAGAAGTAAGTCGTCGCCTGTTTCGTGCCCTTTGTCATTAGGATGGTCAGGCAGCGCTTTGTTGATTGACTGCGTGCTAGTCATGTAGAACTGCTATCTGGACATCTAATGCCATAGCTTTATTGTTTCAAACCCCGTGATTTTTCCTTTTTAGCTCTGCTTGCCTACGAAAAAAGAACTGGCTGGACCGTGTCAACGCTCATGGTTCGTAGGTCGATGTCAAACATAAGTTTACCATCAGACGTCGGGCGATGGCAGATGACATATCGGTAAGGCGTGAGATGACCCTCTTCAACGCGCTCTGCGCGAGGCTGGAAGCTACCACATGGTATTGGCCACACACTACTAATGCTAGCGAACCTTGTCGCCCTTGCAGATCCTGGAGAACCTGGAGCAGAGCACTCAAAGGATGACTTCTCAAGACTACAGCACCCTCACGAAACTGTTGGTTGCAGCTCAAGTCATGGCTCAAAAAGGTCACTTCTGACTTTGAAAAATTACGAGAAGGCAGTAGGAGAAGCCAGTGAAAAGGTAACAGTTTCACACCCTCTAGAGGGACTTCGATTAGAAACTATAGTTTTGCCATTTTTAATTGCGTACGAGCTTGACACAGTGGTTTTACTTTACAACATTGAAATATTGATAAGCAGCCGACGGAGACAAGGGAGACCGTAGAAGCCATATCCGCCGTAGGGTTGTAAACGGTAACGCTTTTTAATCTTGGAGCCTTTTTAATCGCTCGTCTTAACATGATAAAAGTGAAAAAGCAGGAAGCTGTCTCAGAAGAATAAGATGCTAGATATGGAAGAAGAAGGTTATTGGCCTACCGATTCGGCCACAAACTTTAAACTATAATTATGGGCAGTCACAGACAGGCAAGTCTACCTCAACTACCCTTACCTGCGGGCGTCTCTGATGAGGATTCTATTGAGAATCAGAAACGTAAGGTCAATACACTGCTTCTTCTAGTGATGGCATCTCCCTTGCCAGCAAAATACACCCGACCTATCGATAGATGCGAAAAACGTACGTTTTTGGATTCTTCAGTCCTCAGGCCTGCAGTAAATTAGCGAAACTTAAGCGAGACAATAAACAATGCGTTACGAGGGGAGGTTAAGGACGTTCAGAAATATAGGGGGCTATTATAGTCCAGTTCTGAAAACGGCATTTGATGTGGGGAAGGAGATTCGAAAAGAATTGGGCTTATGTACTTCGTTGCTATAACGCGACTTCGGGACAAAATGCGTGAACGAATATGGGCTCAGCATGAGTGGGGGGTTTGAAGGCTAATATAAACGTCTTTTGAGAGCACAAGAGTGGGTATAAAATTAATTCACAGGCAATTCCCCAGTGCCCAGGCCTTCAACGGACGTCCTCGCGCCGACGGTCTAGTACTGACTCAATATTAACGATGAACTCGCCGAGTTGTTGGGTTTTAAACTGACTTAAAGTACGAGGTTGGCTCGTTTGTAGGCATATTTGCATAAAACTGGGCATTTATGAGTTTTCGTTGAAGATAGCGTGGCATTCAGACATTCCAGCATGTAAAGATAAATGACAGATTTTTGGCTATCGATGTAGGCACGCTTTCTGAGGCCAAGATAATTGTTCTCCTTCTAATTATTGATGCAGTAGATCACTCCTGTTGTTGTTGTTGTTGTTGTTGTTGTTGTTGCATTAAATCCTTGTCAAGTGTTTGTTGTGAACCTGTGTGCCATTTTCGCAATGCTTACCGCCTGCACCCTCTTCTAATGAGGAGGAGGAGGAGAATGGAGTGCGGTAGATGCAGCGCAAGTCTACTATCACTAAAAACTAATCCACGCGCAAGTCACCATCCCTGTGCCACGATAGTGTGCTACATACGGTGGACATCGTCGGACTACGACGGTCGAACTGTCATATGCATATGTATTTATACCTATGCAGTGGCGTCCTAAAATCACTATAATCCAATCCACGCGCAAGTCACCACGCATGTTTCTAGCCTGCTATGAAGCAGGTGCTGGACACCATCGAAACTTGATGATCGAACTGCAAAAGTAATCCATAACATGCTATGCCTTCATCTGGGCAAAATGATCCTTTCCAGTCAGTTGCAGAAAACCCGGTCGGCCAAAATAGCAGAAATACATTTGAAGGTGCTGTTGCCTGCCGTATTTTCCCCGACGCATAATTACCTCCACCAATTCCTTGTTTGCTGCCAGTTATAAATTTTATCGCGTTTTCTTTTATTTCACCAGATAAGAGAACGTCTGGAATGTCTAAAGGGCATGAAAGATCGAGCTGAATCCACACAGGCCCGTCTGGATGAATACGAAACCTGGCTGCGAGAGACGGAGGCGGTGATCCAACAGCGTCTGGACGAACGCATCAGCGCGGATTCCAACCCGGATGAGTTTGACAACTGGTGTTCCCACGTTGCCGCCATGGATGAATTAATAGGAACCGTAAAACGTATCCTGGCCAAAGGCGAGACCCCTACTGCAAGTGGTAACGGCGCCGTGGAGGAAAAGAGACCGGTTGGAAGTCTAGCACACCGAATAAAATGCCTGCAGGTTAGTGAGTTACCGCGTTTTTCGTACATCCACCACCCACCTGTTGATTTTAAATCTGCCGGAGAGAACCGTGCTATAATGCACGGAGTCACTGAAAAAGGACTGCACTGGATGAAAACATTATCCATTATCCAGGCAATTTCGCGCCAACTGTCCCTCAATGGATTAAAGTAGTGAAAATATAAAGGTATCTATTAGATTGAGAATTGAGGTAGCACCCACATAGAATTTCCGTGGTACCTTTCTTGGCATTTTTGTTCGTAAATGTAATCTGAATGAAAGATGCGTTATGCCCGAAGGGGCTTATCATCTCCCTAATAGTTTACGTCAGCAATGATGCCCACGCAGATATTAGCAAACTCACCTTTTTGATTATTCATCAGCAGGCTTGTGCAACTAAGCAACACACGTTAAAGAACATCCATTAAACAATAAAGTTCGGTGAAGGGATTTGAGGGCATCTGGACATGTCCATATACGAGATAAAGTATATTTTACTTCTGTCATGAATAGGAAAAGAGTGGCCAACTTTAGGGTGAATCAGTTGTTATATTTATCGCCCTACTATTCGTCTGTGCTATTGAACAAAAAATCTTTACTTCACACTGAGTTGACGCAAATTTCGAAATGTTACTAAGTGCTTACTTTGGATACTAAAGACTAATGCATGATAAGTTTGATTACCTGAAATGATGGGTTTGTGTGTATAAATGGTGTACTGAAGAAGCTCCTGTGCGACGATACAAATTGATGGTGGTATTTACAAGTAAGGACCTTCTAGAGACTTCATAATGAGAAGGGCGTAGAAGCTCAAAAATAGATGTTGAGCGCAAAAAAGATCATAATTCCTAGATGAACTCGTCTAGACTGTTTTTGGGTGTCTTAATATGACATTTTCATTTTAAAGATAATTAAATGTTCTTTTAAGGTACTTAAAGAAATTTTATATCAGCGTGTCGTGCTTCCTTTTGAAAGTAAATCATGGTTACTTTGTGATAGTGTGGTAGGTTTGGTGGTTCAGGATTCAACTCGCAACATATTAGCCATCACCTGTTGGGTATAAACTATCGATACTACCTTTCGTCTAATTTGGATGGTTGCCACAGCTGAATTGGTCTTTGTTGAAGCTTTTTGATGAAGTCCAGTTTATCGTTGGCAGGAATAAAAAGGAAAATTCATTTAACCATACCTTAGCATCCAACATCTAATTAAAAGAATCCATTAAAGCCAAAACATAAACAGCGTCCTTATGCCATTTATTTGTGTTAATTTTTACAGATGTAACTAACTGTTCCGGTCTACAGTACTCAATAATACTTTCTTAATTCCAAAGTAATTTCACGTTTTCTGTAAAAAAAAATCGTTCAAAAGTTCAGCCCTTTGTTATCATTAGAGAATTTAGTCCTATGTTTGGTAAAAAATAATATTTTAAGACCACAACTAGCGCTTTCCTATAGCACGCATCGTATACCGAAACATCAGGTAATTTTTGTGAGATTTAGCGCATCACAATGAGGGTTGTCTTAGCACATTTGTGATAAGGTTTTGTCCATCTTCTACAAATAGCGGTTCGATTTTAATTCTTGCAAAAATTCCTCAAGAAGAAAAATTTGTACTGGTTTAGGTTGAGAGGAGTCAGCTACAATAAACGCTGTAAAAGAAACGAATAAGCATCGCATCTGGAAATCCCTTCACACCGGATCCAGTGCAAGATGAAGTCAATTTAGTGGTCTTTTCTTTTGGAGACCTGTACAGCTGAATGTAATCGAACTTCTTAAGGTGTTAATTAACCCAATGGTGGATCTGAATAGCCACCAGAGTTGTTGTTTATTAGGCCATCCCCACTTAATATTAGTACGCCACTTGCCTTCATCCTCTCCCGAGTTCAATGATTATATCAAGAGAAGTGCTTTGTAATTGGATAGGCATCAGTAAACCGCCTTTTTAGCACTGGGCTGTCGATCTTCTAACCACTTTGGCTAATTAGAGGGTGTCAAATCTCAACACTATCGTGAAATTAACTCCAAAGGATTCGTCGGTTAACAGCTCCAATTTATGTCTGCTTGAGTATTCAGCGTGTTGCCTAATTGCTTCATTTTCACCTTAAATCTAAACGCACAATGTCAAGTGATTCATCACATACTGCTCCAACCAGTAAAAAAACATATTATCCCTTCTGCAACTGGTCATAATGGTCCATTTTTGGGTGCATCAAACGTTACGATAAGGATGACTAGGCATTTTCCTCTCTATTCTTACTAGGGTCTATATGATGCTGTCAGAAGAACCACGCTCACACATTAATAAATCAGCAAAATCAAAATAAATGCAATATTTGCAACCAAAACAGCATAAATAAAATTGTTTTTAAGGGCATATTCCGGTATCTTAAACGTACTCCACCCATACGCATCACTTTATTTGTGCTTCCTTTTAATTAAATGCCACTGTAGGACACACGAAAATAAAAATTCTTTGTAAAAACTGCCTCAAGAGACTCATTTCTCAGGAGATAAAAACACTTCAGATTTACTTAAAATTAAAAGTTTCGAAAGATGAACTTGAGTCAACAGAAATGTGAAAATTAAGCGCAGGTTGGGTAGCCTAGGGTGGTGTGCATTTATCCTACTAAAGTTTGTTTTAAAAATTATCCTTTAGAGAAATTGGCATTGATATACGCTTGGAAAATGCCTTTTATTTCCTCCGTGTGGGCCCAAAGTATTTTGAAATATTATATTAAAAATACCCCCTTCACCGCAAAAAATGTTGGGAATAAAATAACGGCTGAAAAGCAGAATAAAATGCTATTAAAGTCAACTACGTTGGTAAAAATGCAGAAAGAGCAAGTGAAACAGTTATGAATATAAACTGTGCTCAGTATAGCTAATAAAGTAATGAAGAAATGAAGTAATGAAGTAAATGAAGTGATGAAGTAATGAAGTAATGAAGTAAATGAAGTAATGAAGTAATTAAGTAAATGAAGTTATGAAGTAATGAAGTAAATGAAGTAATGAAGTAGTGAAGTAAACTTTTGAATATAAACTGTGCTCAGCATAGCTAATGAAGTAAACTTTTGATTTAGCGGTCAACAAATCTCTTGACCTCCTGACCCGGGACCCGAGTAGATCGTACTGATCAGGTTTAATAACCGTAAATAGAAAATTCACCTAATGTTTTAGCAAGAAACTGCCATACCGCCTGAATTCTTTGAATGCCAGAATTCGTACGTTCAAAAAGGCCATTCAGTAGAAATTCTAACGAGAAGTATTTTCTCACGGAATAAACTAACATCGAAACGATTCACATTTGGTTTGGTCGATTGCAGAACCATTAAGCAACTTTATTGAATCAACCTTATAATTGTCTTTACATTTGCAACTTGTAAGCTTTAAAGGATTTACTGTTTTGATTATTCCGTAGTACACACTTGAAGAGAAATAGCACGGATTGTCCTTATAATGCGTATGCTACCGTTGCAAGGTATGGTGCAAGTGGCACTATTTTGAGTGCACACCTTTATCTCACCTCTTATTTACGAGAAATAATGGTTCGGATGACTCATATGGCCCTACCCAGGACACCTGAATAGGAAAGCCTCACAAAAATGCTACAGCTGGCTCTGCTCATAATTCCAGGAAAATTAAATATTCCCGTGTCGTAACCTCAACACTTCCCCCTTATGTAAGCATAAGCTGTATTCCGAAATTTAAACCTAACCGAACACCAAACTCTAACACTACAGTAAAAGGTGACCTTAATTTTAATGCTGTACTTAACCCTAACCCTGACTTTAATCGTAATCTAAATCTTAAACTTAGATTGAACCCTATTACATCGGAAATTTTGTGGGAAGCCATGTGTCTTGCGGGCGATCACTTTATTTATGTACTGTTTAGGGAGACATGATTTATCCTTACCGAAACAACCTTATTAATTTAGTTTGCATTCATTTCTATGGACGTTCCAAAAAGGCCCAAATTGTGTGCATCAATAACTTCTGATGGACCAACTCCCACTGCAGTATCTAGAACCGTGATCAATTGATACTTCTAAGGTTCAAAGACATTTACTGTTCGGTACAGGATTTTGTATGCAACTGAACATGCCTATTGTTGACCCCTAAGCAGTTGAATTTAAGTGAACCGTCTGTAAACTTTAAACGTATTCTGAAAATGGCAACTCAAATTAACTTTAATTCTCCTTCAAACTCGTGACAGACGGGAGGCTACCCCAACGACAGCATTATCGTCGCCCATTTAGCTGATAAATAAAATCAGACTGAATTTTTGTCAGACGATATAGTGTTCGAAACCAACGGATCAACGAACCTCTTTAAGGTTGCAAAAATTACAAAATTTGAAATGCTCTGCAGTCACTATTCAATCCATATATCCACTTTATGCGATTTGGGCACTTAAGAGTAAGTGAAGCAAAGTGAGAAACTGCGCAGTTATGCCCAAAGAAATGACAATTCACAAAAATCCTTCGTTAAGATTATTGTCTACTTACATAAAAAAAATATAAATGACATACATACTGGCTTTATTTCCTTCAGGAATGTGCTGTTATCATTTACAAAATGTGAAATTAATTATGCCGAATACGCAAAAAAAGATGTTCGCCGTTCACGCGATCCATTTTCTGTGTTAAAATGGGATATATTTTACTAGTAACTGAAAGGGGAATGAAGATGGCTCACAACGAATTCGTGTTTGGTTAATTTTTAGCTATTCGTGAGACAAACCACTGCTTCCAAACAGTAAACTCTGCAGAAACACGTTCCACACGAGTAGCTGTTGACTGTCTACAAACCAGGTTTATTTCACAGGTCTGTGAGCTAAACTGACAGCAAAATGTTGCGGCTTAGTCCCCTCCTAATTCTGTGTTTGTGCTGTACGTACTTAACGCATCAAACAAGGATATATCAGGTCGCCTGTAGCCACGAAATCCCTCTATGTACTTTCACATTTTTTTACGCATCTGGGAAGATGCAGGATCAGTAGGTCATATGGACAGACACAAGATGTTGTTTCAAACCGTGAACCTCGAACATAAACGACCTGCATGCACCCCTTACTTCCTACAAACATAAGTTACCATATTTTCGGCGCCTTACTTTAAAGTTTGTCTACTACATTTCATGCATCCGAGGACGCCAGTTTACAGCTTATAGCTTCGTCTCTCGGTAGGTTTCCTGCAATATGCCGCATGGCAAGATGTATTTGGCAGCAACCAGAGAAAAAATTAAGCTTCTTCAAAAAAGAAATTCGTAAATTGACAGCTGTACACTTGGACCTTTAACGTGTTCTGAAGACTGAGCAATTACATCCTAATAGAATAATATTTGCAGGATAAATTATTCAAATAAGACATATTCAATTAACCTATTAGGAAAATTGGTGGATAATTTTTCTTCGCCGCCGTCTCCTGAGATGACACGACAACAGGAACCACACGTAATCAAAGTAGATTTTCGTCAAAATTCTAGAAAATTACATTAAGGATTTAGGCTAAGATTAAAGCCAGGGTTAAGATTAAGATTTGTCTTAAGTTTTGGGTGAGGGATAAGACAAGGGAATTTAAACCATTGTTGGAAGTTTTGGCAAGTTGACATACAGTAATAAACTATCTCATAAAAATCCATGAGATTTAATCTGCTGGGGTCCATTATGCGAAATCAGCCCACACTGCGTCCCCAAAGTTTTACAGGAGTAAGTAAGCGACCGATTTTAAAAGGAAGGCCTATTGTGGTATGAAAATCAACATTATGTTGTTTTGCAATTTTTTATAAGAGTGGCAAATACCCAAAACGTGAAAAATTGGGTAAGCTAATTAACCTAAAGTTTAAAATGCATAGAATGCTTGTCCATATAAACAAAAGAGTAAATAAAACACCAAACGTAGAATTACTTTTGAAAAAAGTCCTTTAGTGTATATTCCGCGGAACGTGTCTTCCACATTTAGAGCAACGTAAAGTATTGCCGTTACCAATCAGACTAAATTTAAAGTATATTATCCACCAGCGTTTCACACGAATCGGCAGTTTCATCTTCCGTTTATACATTATTTAATATGCATTTGACTGCAGGTAATCAGATTATCGGTTCATTGCGCCGACCAGGACGTCATTGGAATAAAATATTTTACAAGGTAGCATGCTGATATGCCGGTCAGTAGCTAATAAATTTTAATAGCATTTTTAGGTGAAATCTTATACGAACGTACCATTTTATGAATATTAAGAGGACTTTCCTTTTGTTGAATTTATGCATAAGTATTTCAGGTGCTGGATTACGATGGTTTTCAAATTGGTCTTGAAGTTGTGTTTGATATTTTATGTTTTCCTAGGTTTTCTGTCTATTGCCCATAAATGTATATTTAGTTTTATAAAGTTATCAAAACCTTCAAAAAAGATAATTCTTAAAGCTATATACCTTAAAAGTGAGTTCTGAGTCAGACTTTCTAACGCAGATGGCCATTTGGGTCATATTTGAAGACTCATCTAAACAGGAAAACTCGTTCCCGAGAAGAATAAACGCCTGTAACATAATTCAGCAATTAATAAACCGAAGATTGATTTAAAAAGCTCTTATAATAAGTTACCTCTTTAAAAAACTTTAGTGGGATATTACATTGTCGAATGTCTGCGTACTCAGCCATTTTCCAAGATAAAGTCAAGGAAACAATTGGGACATTCGAGCGGATTTTCGACTTTACTGAAAATAATGGATGCAATGTCTGCTGAAAATGAAATAACTCACTAATTTATTTCTATTGGTGCATTTTATGCTATACTTGCTTACTTTTTTCCTAGTTCTAAGACTGCAAATGCACAAACGAGTGCCCGAATATATACTAAGAAGAAATGTCAATTTTCTGCGTTTTTTATCTCAATTTTCCGTATTCATTAACAGTAAAGTGCAGATAGATATTGTCTGGACATCTTTCGCCTCGGGCGTGACAGAGAAAAATGATGCATATGGCGGCCTTTCGTACATATGTTTGTTAACATACAGTATACACTCACAAAGTTTATTTCTGAGTTATTTGGTATAAAAAGTCACGAATTTGCAAAACTGAATTTTTAAAAATGAATCCGCCCTTGTTTTCTCGAAAACAATGGGATTTCACATATCTCTATTTACCTGATTTTCCTTAACAGAATATCAAATTTTTTGGCCTCTAAAGCGATATATTTAAACCTCTTCTGGCTTATATTAATATTCATTTATAGTACAACGCACACAAACAAGACGGTTTGGTCATTAAGGTCCAATATCGTAGAAAAACACCTGGAAATTAAGAATCGTCGAATTTACCCACATTTTTTCCAGTTTTGCCTTGAATAAACAGACCTGACACGAACTCATCCTTTGCACCTCGAATCAATACAAATAACACAACAACTTTGAGATTGACATTTTATGAGTTAGTCAATCTGCTGTATATTGCGTGGGTGGAGTTCATATCCCCACGTCCTGTCGGGGCTGGTGCATACATGCAATTTCGACGCGGACTGTTTCGTATGCCTGGATTATTTACTCCTTCAGTGTCAATTATAGCAGGGGATCGAAATTATCCGTCACGAAAGACCCTCCTCGTAACGATTTTTTTTCTTACTCGACACTTTTGAATTTTATTTCCGTCAACGTCTTCTACAACTTTTTTCAGTCAAAAATGGAGAGGAGATGTTAGAGAGCGTTCACGAAAAAGAGTGAGATAAAGTATACAGAAATTTTGACAATGTTTGTTAGGGCCCAGGCTGATGATATGGGCAGATTAGTCGCTTTCGTGGCATTTGTTGGAGTCTGCAGAGCCCAGAAAAATGCCCAAAGACATAAGTATGCACTTACGAATGGGGATTGGTCGGTCCAACAGCACTCCGTACACAGTTTAAAAGGCTTTTTAACGTTCTGTTAATGGTCAGTGCTAGTTAGAACCTAACCAGGGTACATAAAAGCCAAACAGGGTTGTTTTAATCCCCTGTATGTTGCTAACCGTTCTGACCAACCGTCTCTAGAATTCTTTCTCAAGAAAGCAAGGACCACCATTCAAATTAAGATAGTGTTTTCTTAATAGAATAGTATTTAATTTCTGAGAAATAACTTTTACTGAATGCTAGAATGACAGAAAAACAGATTGATTCCATGACATTTAGGTAAGTTTAACCAAAACAATACCTACCGAGGGCAGGTTTGTTATGAGTAAATGATACATACTATTTAAAGATACAAAACCTTATTGCAGACAAACACGTCATCCGGCAGAAAAGATGGAGGCTGGAATGACCATTTCTGACTTATTAGTGATAACTAACCAGCCATGCCCAATCTTAGGTGTGTGAAACCAAGGATTTTCGGACAGTCGGCATTGAGTTCAAAGATCTATCATTGCACCACAAGCATGTTGTTTTGTAAAGGGCTATATGATGTTTTCCTAAAAGTGGCGTAAACTGATCTGTTAACGGGAGCAGCGCACCCCGCTGATAGTTGCAGCAGTCGCGTGGGGAGCAGGAAAATATAGCGATGTTTTTGGTGGATGATCTTCCGATATATGACCACACAGGACGTCTTTGTAGATTTTTACTAAAAATAAGACCTCATTGGAGATCTGAATATTGTTAAGTATCCGGGCCAGTGGCCAAAAACTCCTTAGAAAAATTCTTAGTCAAAAATCGTGTGATTATAGATTCCTACGAGTGAAATTTACTTTTTTCAACTTTATCTTTTAGTGTACACTAACGAGTGCTTTATGTGAATCGTCTTCTCAGTCATAATAATGGAGTGTTTGTGTTTCGATAATAAATTCGTCTTTCTTACATTGGAGCCGTTCTGGTTAACCTTGCTTACTTGAAGCACAGTTTAGTTCTTAATACTCTCACATGAAAATTTTACCGTGAATTCCAATAAGATATACCGTATACTCCACAGTTAGATTAGCATAGGTATGTAGATTTGTGGATGTAGTAGTTTATAGCAATAGTAAACCTGCCTGATGTCTACTTTATTTTCTTTTATCTTATCCACTGGGATAAAAACTCAGAAAAACAGAGAAATTCGTCCAGAGGGCCTCAGCATACGCTGTTTTCCATCCTTTATTCTACTCGGGATTTCTGCTGTTTATGTTACTGTCTGACTTGCGTCCAGTTAGTCGCTGTAAACCAAAAAAAACTTAAAAAGTTTTGATCGCACTTTGTTGCTTCTTGAGACACGTCAGTCTAAAAAGTCTAAAACGCGGACATGCATCGTGTAGAGATTAAAAGCCTGTTTCATATCTTAGCTGGTTTTTTTTTATGTAAACGCAGTATTTTACACCTTATTTTCAGATGCAGTCGGTCAACATCAAACGCTTATTACTACACTACTCCTACTCCGTAAAGTGCGAAGATTGCCTTAGTCAAATTTACGAAGATATTCAACACTTCGATGCAGAAGCCAATCAACTGGAAATAAAGGCTCTCAGCACCACAGAACTTAATACCCTGATAGAAGAATGCACGGTATGTTAACGGAATGGTTTAGCTTCCTCAGGTGTTTGGCAGATCAGTCATATATTGTAAAGTATATTTTGTTCTCAGGCCCTGAAAATTCAGTTTGAAAAAAACAAATGGGAATATCGGAACAATAATAGAGACAGTGGTGAACACAAATGTTCGGCCTGAACTCCAAAAGTGCAACAAGGAGCTGGAGGATGAAATTCGTGACCTTCAAAGCAAAACAGCAAAAATTGAGGCCCATGTAAGGTTTTTTTTTGATAAATTCTAGGCTAAGAATTTTCTAGAAATTTATAGAAGAGGGATTGTGGTTATCGGATTTAACGCGGCCACTTCTTTTTCTTCATAGAATGTTAAATCAAAAGCTTTCTGTTCATTACCTGCAGCATCTATCTCGCGCTGCTTTCTCACAGAGTGTTACAAAGTCCAACTGCCTACAAACTAAGCAGTTAATTCGTTCTCCCATTTCGATTCCTGAACCCGATTACTGAATTCATCTCCAACATAGTTAATATTTCGATCCCAACAAACGGGTTAACGAACCTGCCAAAAGCAAACGCAGGTTCCAATTTTCAAGGTGACAAAACTTAGGTTTAAGAAGGGCTGGCTGGCAACTTTTAATACACTTTTGAAATCATCAGTATATCTATTTCACCGGCACCAAAGGTGCATTGGGTTTTAGTTAGCACCTATGGCGGGAGTGCAGCAAAAACTTGCGTCATCTCTTATTTGATGTTTAATTATTTCTTTTGGAAATATAGGACAATTTATCAGGTATATATTTGGACATTACCTTAGCGTCCGACTACGCGGGAATTAGCATAAAAAATACATAACAAAGTTAAGTAATTTGTAACGCTTGTGCCCCAGGTCGTTGTCATCGCCGTCAAACTAAGGTTAATGTACATAAATCAGTTATTCTTTCAAAGGTGTTTAACAACTCAATAACCAGTGCAACTTCATTTCTTTTCCAAAACGAATTTGAGTTTTACTTATCTTTTTTTGGGATGCCTTCCTTCACATACGGTCAAAGTTAGATGACTTTTAATATTTTGTGAATGTACTGGCAATCACAGGCTGTAAACTAGTCCTCACGGAATTTTTATCTAGTATTATTGGACACGAAGGTGCAAATAACTTAGCATCAATTTACTTGAATAGGTCAGCCGATTCAGTGAAGGTGTCAAAAAGCTACTTCTTCTGGCAGAGCGGCATGCGGAACTGGTTGATCCCCTGGAACAGGTCATTACCAATGTTGAAGAGGTGACCGACTACCTCGAAACAGCAGACTCCATGGAATCGCACCGTGAAATGTTACAGGTAGGGGCAGACAAACTATACCACCATGACTACCAACTTTCGTGCCTAACTGCATGCTACTGAATTACAGGATTTTTTGTTCGTTACCAGCAATACCACCCGCATATATGAAGAACTAAGCTTTTTACTTTCATCCACATGGTATTTGTGGATAGTTTGCATAATTTAATTTCAGATATGGAAAACTTTTTTGACCATACTAGGCTAAATTGCAAAGCTTACTTTTGACTGTACAGATAGAATTAATTCATCTCGGCTGAAAAATTATGTGAGCTCTACTAACGGAATAAAAAAAGTCGCTATAACAGTTGTCAAATTAAAACTTTACCAGGGCTAACCCACACACTGCTACTTAACGGATTAAAATTTTGACGCACTTCAAAGAAACATTAGAACAGCTCTGTGCATTTGTATATCTGTACAAGGATAACAGACATTTTTATGTACGAAGTAGACAAGTAGTCTGATAGACTTGATTCTTTCATAAGAAATTGTCTTTCACTCACACATTTTTCTCAAAATCCAGGCCTACTTCAATGTCAATACTTATTCTTTTTGCGCACTTGGACTGCTCTCAGGAAAATCCGATTATTTGACGTCCGGAAACGTTTTCCATAATAAGCGTTTTATGATTTTGCCTGCCAATTTCACAGGTTATTTTGAAACTATAACAATAACATAGATGTTTCCATCTGGTCTCCGATGTTACCCAAACAAGTTCTGAAAAATGTTGATTCCCAATGCAAATATTTGAAAGACGAGGAGAGGCAGTCCAAGGAACTACGGTGTCCGCTGTCCACGCTCATATGCCGAACTGCACGTAGCCGTCGAATAAACATTTTAAATAGTTGTTAACTTGCTTCCCTCTAGATCTTATCGAATTTTATTGCTGCTAACTCAGTGGTACCGTAAAGACAATAAACCACCTGTTTGAAACAGCAGATATTTAATAAACTCCCTTAAAATGACAACCGTAATAAATTTTCAGAGGCAAAACGGAACTTTAAAAAAATAAGCACACGAATTAGTTCCAATTATTTTGAGCCTTTAAAATGTACAACCTCCTTGTCTTTGATTCCACCTGATCAGTACTGCTCTAGGCGTCTTTTTAAGACCAAACCGTTGCAGTCTTCCTCTGCCTCCGAATAGGCACCTTGGGTTATCTTGCCAGCTGGCAGCTTTCAAAGCCACGATGTTTAGGCCAGCAGGATAATTTAAATTTTCCTCCACTTGTCCGTTGTGAGGAGCTTCGCTGCTAAGTTCCCAGATTCGATTTCCTCAATGCAATTTCCGAGCCGAATATCAATCTGGTGCTTGAATTGGGCTCAAGTTGCTTGTACGGCGTAAGCTTTCGCTTACGCATGCAACCGAATCACCATGCGTGGGTGCTACGATTAATCGTCTTTGTCCAACGCATATTCCAGATACCAACGTGCACTTCAAAATCTTGTTCTGTCACCTATACTGCGGTTGATTTCCTATCTTATGCCATGTCAAATGTAATTCTGAATTGTGTTTTCGTTTCAAGCGTAATTTTGTCGCTTCAAATGACCATTTATTTATCGGGCTTCCTTCTGCCCACTTGCAAAATGCATACTCTGTAAAAAATGTTACGTAATACAATGCTTTTTACTTAATGGTCTCTACCACACTTATACATCCCAATCTATTATATACAGAAAACATACACAATACTATTCTTTCTTGGACTCATTTGGTAGTAAATTATGCTTACTTGGAATTTCATGTTTATGGAAAGTGTATCGCTTGGTTTTAATAAAGTTTCTACTTATGGGATTTTTTAAGACCGTTAAACGTTCATTCATTGTACGTTGTTTCCGTAAATATATAACATTTGCCTATATAGCATATAATATAATCCGAATCCATTGGCAAATTTTATGATAACAATGTAACTTCTTCCCCATAGTGTTAAGCAATACGTGATTGTCCTAAGATAGGATTTATACAATAAGCAAATTCTAGAAATTAAGTTTACGCCTTCGGGGTTCAAACCATTCATCAATTTTAAATTTTTTTAAACCATATATTTACCTTTTTCTTCAGGTGTAAGATTTGAAGAAGGCATAATGTGCTACCAAACCGTAAACGAAAGACTACGTTTGCGCATGCCCTCTATAGTATCAATTTTTACTTCTAAAGGCATTACAAATCACTTTAAAAATGCATTATCCTTAACAAGCCATTTTTTACAGAGTATTCTTTTTGCAGAGATTAGAAGGAATCTCATTTACAAAATTGGCATCTTGGTGTAAATGAAATATATTGAGCTTAGTTCGCAAGATAATTTATATTACAGCCCTTCTTAAGAAATGTGTGCGAATCAGAGACAAATTTCGTAATTTCGGTAGATATAAGTTGGAATATTATGGCCTTCTCAAAATGCCATTATAGAGACTACTGCGGTTAAGCTAATTTGGATTGACGAAGCTGCCGAATGTTGTCTTTCACTGACCAAGGTAGGAGCAACAGTCCGTATGGTGAGTTTTATGTTTCATCCTTCCTTAGGTTTATAGTATATCAACGAAAGAACCTTGCAGGCTGCGAGGAATGGAGGAGACTTTTGATAATGTTTTTATTCTGTTGGCGTTTCACAATTCGCCATTTGTTTGGTGAAGGCCTCATACACTGCAAACCAATATTTGCCAAAATTTGCAACCGTTAGTTTAAGTACCGGCTTGCTTTAGTAATTCGCACACATGTCCTTTCGCTAAAATAACTCTCAGCGCATTTACTGCCTGCAACCACGAAGCACAAGAAAGGCTGAGGTCACGGTAACCGAAATATGACCTCGTAGGTCACCGACAATCTGCAGAGATCGAACTCTGGCCCAGCACGTTAATTATAATGTGTTTCAAGACTGAGGACATCCCTGGGCCGCGGCAAATGCTACAACTCATTTTTCTCTCGACTGCTAACATTTAGTTTGGTGTTTTCAAGAAAAAGAACCTTCAGTTCCAGAAATATCGAATCAATTTGCGTACATATGGTGATCTTTCATGACTCTTGCCTTCCCACTACCAACAATGTGTTTGAATCTTTAAAGAAAAATGTGAAAATTAAATATTTCTCTGTTCATTAAGTTGTTTTATTGTATCAAGGAGGTGGTTGCTTGAGTGAGGCTTTATTTATCGAAAAGTTGAAGAGGAGTATTTAAAATGGAATACTATGTTGGGCTCTATAAATGCTAGCGTCTAATAGAATTTTTCAACTTGTCTTACTATGGATGCTTAGATGTTTGACCGGCGTCATGGGAAAATTTGGCCACAGGCAGTACAGCACAACCGCCAAGGACTGCTAATTGAGAACATGAATTAGTGTTTTGTAGGTCCAAATATTTTCACTGTGATGAATCCACAAGTGCCAAGCCAATTCAGTTAGGATTTCGAACTTTAGCCCACGATTGGGGCAAGGCGAGAGTAATTAAGCGTCCGTAGATTTTGTCTGCGGCAGAAAAGTTCTGCATCTTGTCGGCTCTGGCTTGGCCTTGGAGGTTGATGCTCCAGATATGACGTGAAGTTTTCACACCTGTCGATATTATATAGGGGTTTTTAATTCGTTCTGGTCGCATTTTGCGTTCGTAGTGAAGTGTACCTAACCAACAGCTACGGTGGATATGTTTCAGCGGACACCAATATTTCATACATAACGTATGGAGAAAACCAGGGACTAGGAACCTCCCACCTGCTTCTACTGGTGGTCTTACAAAAATTAGGAAGGAACGATATCCTTGGGCAATAAACTTAAAAGTAAAGCATAAAACTTGAAGCAGACACAGTTCTCTACCGAATGAGTGCAATATATAATCTTTTGTATTCGATGTTTAGAAGATCTATTTTGAATTATTATTGCATCAAAATGTATGAAACAAATTTAAACAATTTCAGAAGTCGTGATTTACAGGGTGCAGCGTGATGGAAAAGAAGTTCATTTAATAAACAACATCCTGATGGGACAGAAATATCAGCAGAGCATGGTGCTCTATTGCATATGTGCCTATCTAAACTTGTCTAATGGAAGTACACGATTGAAATGTCTCTATCTCACTTATCCACCGTGAGTGGGTTAACATTTTTTTATTCATCGCCACATAATTATTGCAGTGAGCAACTGGCGACCCCTGTATCCAAAAATAGGAACGTTTTTTTTTCTACTGCAGACTGTACCGTTTAATCTGGCATTTGCTTTGTCCCCCCCCGCTATCAGAAGAAGTTTTTTCTGCCTTCTGATTCTTAGCGAGTCTACGCCGAACTCAATCAAATTTGTAGCCAGACTTCCTCGTCGTCTGCAGAAATGACCGACAAAGTGGAGACTGGCCAGCCAACAACCTCAATTTCCCCAAATTGAGGTGCTGATAGCTGAGTACGACAAGATTATCGCTGAACACGGACGTATTGATGGACTAAATAACTGCCTTATGCGGATTCGTCGGATGATCGAAAAAGCCTTCGCTGCTCGATCGGCCTTCAGGGCACACTTGGTGATGTTGGAGAATTTGCCCACGGTAACCGAAGTGGAATCCCCAAGTGTGCAGTCGCGGGTAAGTTAGGCTCCTGAGTATGCACATAATTTAAAGAAGTAAGGAAACAGTAACTAAAAGGAGAAAAATATATTTAGTTACTTTAAAGTACTCGTAGCTGACAAGCCTGTTTATCGGGAAAACGGGCAAGCATACACGGAAGGAAGCAGTAAACAGGCTTGATAGTTCGGTCTTAAGAAAGACACATTAGTGTAACCCTTGTAAAAAGCGTTGGGCCAATATGCTGTTGTCACCTATCGTTGCATCAATACAAGACTGGGGCCCTGAGTACTAAGTCATGAGGCCTGCCGGGCTATCACTTTGTCGGTTCCATTCCATCATATGCTACTTGTCGCTATGCGACCGCCTGCGAGGGCTCCAGTCTGAGCTCCAGGGCACAATGGAACATACATGTTCCTTAAGCAGATCGGTGAGCCCCACACTATCATATATATATATATATATCGGGTAAATAATTTCTGAAATTATTAAGCGCAGGACATGGAGTCAGGTGCTTCGGACATGACTTTTTAGGGTCAGACCCGAAATTTCAATGAACATTTGGGTCGAAGACAATCAACCACTGTGGAATAACCACGTAATGCCCATTCTACAAACAAGTAGTACTCATAGTAGTATGACTGAGATGACAAAAGACGTTATACTCGTACTTTCCGACATAGATACTAGCTAAAAGGCTTTTCAGACATGTCTGCCGATGTTTCAGCAGATGTGTCAGCATGAGGGTCGGGTCTCAGTAGCGTTCTCTATGCGGTTTCTGGTATATGGACTCCAGAGAATACCGGTAAAGTACTTTCTGAAATTATTAGCGCAGGACATGGAGTCAGGTGCTGCGGACATGACTTTTTAGGGTCAGACCTCGAAATTTCAATGAACATTTGAAGACAATCAACCACTGTGAATAACCACGCAATAGCTAGTATCTATGCTCTGAAGTACGGTATAACGTCTCTTGTCATATAAGATTCATACTACTTGTAGTACTACTTGTTTGTAGAATGGGCATTACGTGGTTATTCCACAGTGGTTGATTGTCTCGACCCAAATGTTCATTGAAAATTTCGGGTCTGACCCTAAAAAGTCATAGTCCGAAGCACCTGACTCCATGTCCCTGCGCTTAATAATTTCAGAAATTATTTACCCGATTATTCTCTGGAGTCCATATACTGCAGAAACCGCATAGAGAACGCTGGGGGACCCACTGAGAGCCGAACCCCTCGTTGCTGTGTCACACAGCAGCAGAAACATCGGCGAAACACGTGTCTGGGCTTTTTAGCTAGTATCTATGTCGGAAGTACGGTGTAACGTCTTTGTCATATAAGATTCATACTACTTGTAGTACTACTTGTTTGTAGAATGGGCATTACGTGGTTATTCCACAGTGGTTGATTGTCTTCGAATCAAATGTTCATTGAAATTTCGGGTCACACCGACCCTCCAAAGTCGTCATGTCCGGCTACGCCTGACTCCATGTCCTGCGCTTTCTAATAATTCTGTCGAGTATTTAATTCGATTAATTCTCTGGAGTCACATATACCAGAAACCGCCATAGAGGGCAGCTGGGGGACTCCACTGAGGAGCCGAACTCCCTTTCGTTGCCAATGTTGCCACACAGCGGCAGAAACATCGGCTTGAAACACGTGTCTCGGGCTTTTGGCTGAGTATCATATGCGGAGGTACGGTATACACGTCTTTAGTCATAAAGATTCATACTCACTTTGCATGGTACCATGCGTATGTAGATAATGGGCAATACGTGGTTATTCCACACAGTGGTTGATTTGATAGCTTCGACCCAAATGTTCATTGAAATTTCGGGTCCGACCCTAAAAGTCATGTCCGAAGCACCTGACCTCCATGAACCTGCGCCACAATTTCAGAAATTATTTTGACCTGATTATTCTCTGGAGTCCATATACCGAAACCGCATAGAGAACGCGACCAGCATTCGAGGAGCCGGAACCCTCGTTGCTGTGTCACACAGCAGCAGAAACATCGGCGAAACACGTGTCTGGGCTTTTAGCTAGCATTCATGTCGAAGTACCGGTATAACGTCTCTTTGGCTGGCATAAGATCCATACTTGCTTACATGGCACCACTTGTTTGTCGCATGGGCATTACGCGAAGTTATTCCACGGTGGTTGATTGTCTTCGACAAATGTTCAGTGAAATTTCTGATTCTGACCACTAGTCAAGGCCCCAGCCACCTGACTCCATACGCTGTCCTGCGCTTACATTCTGGTAGAAACTATTTACCCGATTATTCTCTGAGTTCCATGTATACCAAGAAAGCGCCGCATATAGAGAACGCTGACGATGCGAGGAGCCGAACTCGCTTGCATGTCGTCACATGCAGCATGTTCACCTGGCGAAAACCACGTGCCCGGCTTTGAAGCTAGTATCTATGTCGGAAGTCACGGTATAACGTCTTTGTCATATAAGATCAGCATACTACTGTGGAGAAATACCGTGTGTAGAATGGGCAGTACGTCTCATTCCACAGTGCATGATTGTCTTCCGACCCAAATGTTGCAGTGAAATTTCTCGGTCTCGCCTAAAAGCTCGCGTCCGAAAGCACCTGACTCCATGCTGTCCTGCGCTTAACCATGCGAAAATGATTTACCCGGTGATGCTCTGGAGTCCATACTCAAACCGCCATAGAGAACGCTGACCTACCGTATGACACTCGTTGCTGCGTCGCGCAGCAGCAGAAACATCGGCGAAAGCTTACGTGTCTCGGGCTTTAGCTTCGTATCTATGTCGGAAGTACGGTTATAACGTCATTTGTCATATAAAGATTCATACTACTTGTAGTACTACTTCTGTTTGTAGAATGCTTGAGCGTATCGATGAGGATTTATTCCACGGTGGGTGATTCATTCGACCCAAATCTGCGTTGAAATTTCGAGCGAACCTAAAAGTCATGCCGAAGTAACCTGACTCCATAAGCGTCCTGCGCTTAGTCAATTTCAGAAATTATTTACCTGATTATTCTCTTGGAGTCCCGCTATAACCAAGAAACCGCATAAGAGAACGCTGACACCGATGAAGTTTATGACCGTACGTTGCTGTCGTCACACAGCAGCAGGAAACATCGGCGAAACACGTGTCTGGAGCTTTTACGTCAAATATCTATGTCGCCGAAGTACGGCAGGAACCGTTCATGCGCACATATATATATATATGGAGGCAAATGTCCGCATTCTAGGTGTGTATAAGTGAAGAAGAATAAGTTTGTTTCTTTCACCGGAATCATGGCCTAATTCGTCAGAGCTTTGGAACTCTTACTGGAGTCCATTGTCAGAAATAAAACAGCAACATAAACTAGCAACATTTATAGGGGGGAGGGCAGGGGCCAATCAGACATCAGTGGTTCCAGTCTGGAGGTGACAACGTAAGGGGCCCTGTATGCCGGCGCCACATCGATAAATCGATTGACCGAGTTTTCATCGGAGGCCCAGGCTTTCAATCAATTCTCGACTTGTTTTGCACCTGACGTGGGCGATGATCTTAGTGGCCCTTGGATTGTAGAATTAATGCACTCATAAGAAGCATGCATCAATCGGCATATCGATTTAGATACCACATACAAAATCTTTAAGGTCAAATTTAAATGCGTATGGCCAATCATGATGGGGAAGTTAAACTGCACCTATCACGTATTGGCGCAAACATCGGCCAACCGTAGAATCTTCTGTTTATTATTAAATTGTTCTTGTACACATCCCAAAGTTTGACTACGCGCTGGGGCACCAGTTCCGAAAATTTACACATTTAAATTTGTAATTTCCCAAAGAATCTTATCCTTTCTAATTAAATATCTTGGGGTGCCCGTTTTTCAATGCATATATTTGCATATATTCGTTCAAGACCGCTCACCGATCGCTTATGGAACTCAAACGTTCCGCTCTGCCTTGATGCTCACTCTCGAGCCCCGCCAGTAGCCGCACAGCGGCTAGTAGTATAAGCAGCTTAACAATGCCGACGAAGACGAGGGAGATTGAAAGGGCTATTTCTTGTTTATAAGCCGTTAGCAGCAAGCCATGCCTAATCCCAGGTGGCCATAACTATTGATGATAACCGCTGACAGCATATATCTATGCATGAAGTCGCAAACTGCAGCTGTGTTAAATTCCCAGTTTGTTTAAAACTCGAGTTGGGATGCTACTGGTTGACAGTGACGAAACGGCCGTATATGTCTGATGTTTTTCTTGCCCTAATGGTTTTTAATGACCGACTAACTAGCAGACATCTTTCTACCTTGAGTCTCCTTGCTTTACCTATTCTGCATATTTTATGTGAAGGCACCTGCTCTACAACTGGATGAACTCAGAAGTGTCCAGCCGACGACAGCGGGCCCTACACCCGAACAGCTTAACCTTCCATCGGGTCGTCTAGCCGCGGAAATGATTGCTTACTTTGAGGAAATAGCGGGGTTTACAAGGAATTGTCCTGAAATCCAAAATCAGATGACCTTAGTAGGAGAGTCACTGGCAAAACTGGACGGCCAAAAACCTCCATATTGGAATGCACACAAAAAGTTCGGGTAAATATCCATGCGACATAATTAACCGATTTCCATAGTCCTACTGAAATAAGTTAAGCTAAGTTACCTGTTAATATTTTCGCCTGACTTGTTTCTTACGAAGCTGCCTTTTGTTAAACAGTATGCAGCTAATGTGGAAAAATAAAAAATTACAATACAATGCTTATCTGCATGCTACGTTTTTGCCTCATTACCTTCCAAGGCTTCGTTAAATATTTTAAAAATAGGTCTGCTTTTGACCTTTTCTATTATTATAATAAATAGCATGCATACAATATATATTACATATATTATAGTATTAATATCACGGAATAATTTTAGAAACAAGAATGGGGAACAAAAGGTTTCCAAACGCGTTGATTACTTGCTATTTTGTTTAAAAATATCTGATTTATGATGTTTACCCACTTTCTTGGTAACAGTGTACATATATTTACCCCTATCCGTTGCCTGGCAATACGTACGATCGTCCCATTTTTAAAATAACTAGTTGCTGGCGATGGTGCTTGTTGTATACGTTTTAAATACTATGACTTCACTTTGCACTTTTGGACACGCCCGTATATCACGTGCACCGAAAGAGCCACATAAGTCTGAACTTTTGATGTTCTTTCGCGATCACCGGCAAAATTCAGATGTTTCAAACAGTAATTCAGTTCTTTAATTAATTTAAATTACTCTCCATTTGTTTATGAGCCATATTTCTTCCCAAATGACACAGCTTTTCCTCGACTTCTCGCAACATGTAAGTTTTGAGTAACGGAGCAACCTTTTCCGCTCTCTTGCAGTCAGGTTTAAAAGTTCCCACTTTACCCCTTTTACGGACATCCGCTTTTTTAATCTCGCACTCCGAAAGCTAACAGAATTAATGAGCGTTTCGCGGCCAGTGGCGTTTCATCCAGCGTTTTTAACCCCAAATGCATAGTTGATTTCGCCGTACAAGTCCTTATTGAGTTGACGAAGCAAAATAATTTAGAGAAAGTATCTGGAATAATATTAGCTACAGGCTGCTGTACCAGGACTTTCAACAAAGGGTATAATGGTGTTGAACAGTCAGCGTAACACCATCGAATCATCAAATTTAAGATGACTGAAATAAGCTGCTCCAGGTTTTCAAGTTAACCTTAGAAGACTCTTGCTGTATCGGACAAATGTTTGTTTACCTGAGAGTTAAACGAAATAGCTCAGCTGAATTAAAATTCGAAGGCTGCTCGCCAGGACCAAAAATATATTTAAAAAATCTAATACGTTTATGTTACTCCTCACACTCTTTCTTAGCCGACACAGCTGCCTAGGGGTAGCATAGAAGCCTACGACTGAGATCACAAAAGCACTAACCACCGCATTTTGGTCTGTCTTTTGCATTCTGCTTCGCCCACACCGATAACCGTTTGCCACCTTCCTTATAGCTTGTTTTTTTCTGCTTTCACGAAAGAACCACCGTCTTAACGACTTCTTCCTTTAATTAGTTCTTTAAGCAACAGGCCGATTACCTCGAATCCCGCCTCAATGATCTTCTGAACCGAACGGCCACTTTGAACCCCGAGGAAACTAGGGCCATCATGGAACTGCAGGTTTGTTTTCATCACACCGAAAATATGACTCGTTATAACGAGACTTAAAGTAAATTCGTCAGCAGAGACCTAGCCAACATTAATGTTGCAGGGATAGATACCGATAAACTTTACGATTTGTCACTGATAAAAAAATAATCGCTTGCTACCGTTGGAGTACCTATTTTCGTGCCCTACCTCAAAGCCACCTTTAATCCTAACCATGACCACTCAGGAAGTTAGCTTGAAATTGGTGGGTACTCAGTTCCTTGTCCTTATAAATTTGCGAACGAAATTCGAGGCAGAAGTTGCGAAAATATTCTTATTTGCATAGACGTTTCTTTTCTGTAGGGAACTTCATGAGAAAATTGACTTTTAAAATGCTTCTCTGCCATTAGTCCGATTTTGGGTCATTGCAGAAGGCTTGGAGCAATTTGTTTAATGATGAGAGGAGGAACTGTCTTTTATATAGGTGACATTGCACCAACTTCCAGGGAAATAAGAGTTTTAATTAACGCTAAGGCTAGGGCTAAGTTAAGGGTTAGTTTAAAAGTTTACATCTAAAGTTAATTAAGCTTAGGAGAAACGTTAGGTTGACTGTTACCTTTATTGGTAGGATTTATGGTAGTATTAGGTGTATAATAAATGCTACAGTTTAGGCTGGCTTTATCAGTACCTTGTTCCGTTCATAAAGGTCATATATGCAGTCCTTACCCAATTCAGCAAGTGAAAAATACCAGTGATTTGAAATTTCTAGGTGGGTATTAAAACGATTACCGTAAAATTTCCTCCTTCAGTCACTTCTTTCCTGAGATTTGTGTTTTACCACGATTAGAATATTATATTATGATAATTAAATAAAAATAATTACTTATGACATTCTTCATTATCATAATACATAAAAACAGTTTATTTGTCTGTGAAACAATTTTTTCTTCGAAGTTTGTTAGAATGTTAGTGCATTCGATGGCTGCCAGTAAAGTCAACACATCTGAAACGCAACGGATCGTTGGTTGCTTTTTCAGCGGTAGCCAACAACCTGCTACTTGGGCCGACTGGAGTTTGGAAAACCCTTTTAATTGCCAGAAAATCTTCTCAATGTTGTCTCACATAGCAACCTTTATGTGTTTAAAATGCTAAGTAATGGCTTTTGAAGTCGTTTATGTCCGCTACACGACCGCAGGCTATGAAATCAAAAGTGGTTGCACACAATAAAATATGATGCACGCCACATTGTCTTGCTCAATATCAAGCCTCTATGGGATCCGTTGCTTTTTTAAAACGCCCTAGACAATCCCCATACAGTGAGTTATTATTAACGGGGTTTAAATATTCAAATATGCAGTACTCCTTCGAAGAAGACTGTGTGGCTCTGGTGTCTGAAAAACGAAAAGTTAATTTTTAAAGTTGATAGACTGGAAAGTTTGAAAAAACTCATTTTTCGAAATTCCGCATTGAAAAAATAAATTGTTTAATACTGAACCAAATAAACTTGATATATTTTTTAACCCTACGTCAGCTTTTGGCCATTTTGAACCGCCAAAATTTGAAATAGTTTACATTGAATAAATTAAAGTATTTAAGAACGCAGTTTTCAGCTTACGCAGAGAGGGGTATTGGTAGTACAGTTCATAGAGTAAACATTTAATCGGCTGGATTTTTCGCATTAAATTTTCTTATGTTCCTCAATTATCTTGTTAAACAGCCAAAATTTCAAAGAGATGGTCATTAGAGAAACCTGAAAATGTTCTAATTTTAGCGGTGTGTACTCCAATGTCTGCTGCTTTGTAGAATGCAGCAATTACACTCTTTTATAATATTTTGTTATTACTCGCTCAAAACCTTTCGTTAGTCGCTCATCCTTCGTTTGCTTCTACAGAAAAGTTGGAACGCTTCGAGAGAAAAACTGACTGTGCAACTTGAACAAATTGAAGGACTGTCAAAACTGCTAAAGAATGCCGAAACGGCCTTTGATTTATATGAGGTAAGGACCAAGTCATTGGTCTCTTTTTCTACCATTTGTTTCTAACCCTATTTTTAGTATAATCCTAGTTAACATCGTATGCATACCTTGGACGTTGATAACGCAGTTAAAATCGAATCGTAAATTATCCTTACTGTGTAGTCTGAGGTGATTTAAAGCAATGGCGTGCGCCAAGTAGGTAAAATTGCAAAATTTTGACATCTGTAGGGCTAAAGCGAATGTCCCCAAACAGTATACTTTCTTGTTCCCCTCGTTTCTACCTGGAGATGACGACTAGCATCCCATTTCTCAAACGCGGAGAATTGCCAAAGGGCTGCTCTCGTGTCCGCAGAGAAAAGCCATGCGTTCTGAATGAATATGCGATGCGTATGCCCTAACCGATTAAGACAACTAGAAATGTGAGTAAGCTTCTCAATCCAGATAGCTCGGGCTGATGGAGGAAGTTAACAGTAGCTTTCCATTGTTTGTCTTATCATTTCTGTGCCTTTACTAACTGAATGATGGTTGTACTTAGAGCGCAGAAAGAGTGACTTGTTATCCCTGGCTGCGCTCAAAACATTTGGCCTCAACTCCTTTGTCCACTCGCAGATTTCTAGCATTAAATAACTATGACTGCCTTGGATTGTGGCCGTGTGGCTGACGAAGGCACCCGAAGTCTCGTAAATCAAATTGATTTGAAGTCTTTAAAGTAATTTTCCGTCTGCGTCAGTTACCTCTTGACTTTTTGCAGAAAAAACCAACAGATGAACGAAAGTCCGAGTGCCAAATACTACTGACCCAGCTGGAGGAAACCTATAACATGGATCTGGAGACTGACAGAGCCCGGATCGAGCACAATGTCCCTGACGGCAGTCTTTCTGTGAGGCAAAAGTGTAGCCCAGGCCCTCGAAAGTGAGAATGTATCAGGGGCTCTTGTCAGGTTTCGCGAGTCCCTCCAGCAGCTGGCAATCCAACTAAACGAAATTCAGGGCGAACTGAGGTCCTGCTATCACATCGCGACCCACGAGTTGCTTGGCTGTGTTCAAGTACGTGCTTGTTTCTACAATTCGATTCTGAAGCCAGAAGAAAATGTTAAAAATTAATCAGGGGAAATAATTTGGGTGTTTCCAGCTTAAGGCTTTACATTTTTTTTAATATAGAGCTAAATGACCGGTCCTTTCTAAAAAGACATTAACAAACTAATATTAGGGAAAATGCGATTCCCATGTGGTAAGTCAGAAGGAAAAGGAGCGTTCACCGGGTGAAGTATATTGGTTGTCTGACGTTTCGAGTAGTTGTTTCATCTACCCATCTTCAGAGACTGGAGAGTCATGCTCGCACCTCCCATTATATGACACTGTTCTCATTGCCCCTGGCCTGTCAACACTGGCTGTGCGCTGTGTCCCCCTCGTGTCGCCGGTGTCGTCACCCCCACCGATCGCCTGTTCTGCCAGTGTCGGCCGCGGTGTCCCACTACAGCTCGGTTCACCCCGGCCGTTGTCACACCGCCTGACCCCTTGTGTTGCCACATCAGTCGGCAGGTTTGACAACGGCCGGCGTGAACCGAGCCGTAGTGGGACGTGGTAGATGCGTTGGACAAACACGGGGGCCACATTAGGGCACGGCAGGCGTTATTCGGGTGCGCTCCGCTAACAAATGCCGAACATGGGAGGTGTGGTGGCACGCCTAGGGGCGGCTAGGACTTAGGGGACCCAGCCGCGCCAGCCACCTGCGTGCTCTCCCGCCTCCGGTCTTCTTGACTCTGTCATGACACCGGGTTCAGGTGGGGGAGGAGGAGAGAGTGCGGTAGCTGCAGAGCAAGGCTACTATCACTTAAAACTAATTCACACGCAAGTCACCGTCCCTGCTTCACTTTCCCATGGAGTATACGGTGGACATCGTCGGACTACGACGTTCGAACTATCGAGTGGGATGCCACGGCATTATACGTGATCAGCGGGGGGTGACGACACCGGCGACACAAGGGAATACACAGCGCACAGCCAGTGTTAACAGGCCAAGGGCAATGAGAACAGTGTCATATAATGGGAGGTGCGAGCATGACTCTCCAGTCTCTGAAGGTGGGTAGACGAAACAACTACTCGAAACGTCAGACAAACAATACACCTCTCTTGGTGAATGCTTCTGATATTTAAAGCGTTTTTTACAGTCTCTCACAACGACCCACACTTCTTTCACAAAAGTTTTATTGCAGATACCTTGATTTATAGGCAGACATTGCAAACGGAAGTGCATGAACAAGGAGATTTTTGAACTCCAAGTTCCTATCGCACATAGTCAGAAGCTGTTCGGAATGTTGAACTCTATTAACTACTATCTACCCCCTTCACCTTGTCGAATGATCTGCATAAAACGATGCATGCTGGTCAAATGACGGACGATCGGATTCCGCCGTTCGCATATCACGGACGGATGAGCCCCAATATGGCATAACTGATCATTCTGGTCTGGTCCCTGTCTTTCGTGGCACAAAAGTGCCTTTCACTTTAGAAACAATTTTATAATTTCTAGCTATCAGCCAATCGCAAGATTTCTTGTCCAGAAATGAGATCATGCCCTTACGGCACGTTTAAGAAATGTCACTCAGATGTCCAGACCACAGGATTATCTTTGCACTCATGGTGTCGAGCATGTGCCTCCGATGAAAAGGACAAAAGCGGACGGAACGCATTAGAATATTTACGGCCATTTGACCTGAACCAGGCCATGCGGACTGGGGTCGGTGGTGTGAAAGGCTACAAATACTGCTCATCTGTTGCTTTCGACGAGCGTCGGCATTACTTGGAAGACTTGGCAGTCTACGCAGTAGTGCGGGCGATAAAACCACCACATAACTTACACACTTTAAAGTAGACTTGAGATTTGTTGGAGTTATTAGGTGAAAAATGTTAAAAGTAAGGTTAAAATAGTTACTTGACCAAGTGTCCTCAAATAACATTTGTAAAAGATAACTGATTCTCCTTTTGCCCGTTACTGTCGTCCTGCTGCATTTCAATAATCGGTAATGGCTTCTAGAGAATTGCTTAGCTTTCGAAAATTTACTTCAAAGAGTGAGTTGTACTCAGAGCGCCGCAACCAATGCGCAAATTCGGGTTGTAGCAAAAGACACAAGAGGGCTTTATTGTGCAAAGAATCACGAATTGCTCTCTGAGGCAGCAGTGACTACCTGCCAAGCCAGGGCTAGTACCGACTGTGTCCTGAGAGAGAATGAGACAGAGGTAGCGGCTGCTTCAATGGGTTTATGTAATTTCCATACGCTAATTACTCGTAAAGTGGCTTCCCTATCTCATTAAATGTCAACCGAAAGTCTGAAATGTGATTTCGATTCAAACAAATCACTAAAGTAGGGTTATCGTACTGATTATCATGTGGCCTTATGCTAAGATATTCTAGTCACAGTAGGATGCCGGCTTTCTAAAGAGTTTTTTTCTGACCACCTGCAAAAAGTATACTCTGTAGCAATAGTCACTTAAGTAGTATAAAATGTTCTCATGAATTTTCGATGCTCTTATTAATTCAAATATATTTTACGGAAAAGATGCACAATAATATTATTTATTTTGCTCATTTGATAGCAAATTCCATCTCCTTCACATTCAATGCATGAAGAAAAGGTATCTCTCGGGTGTTTTAAGTTTCTAAATTGTGGAATAATTGTAAACCCTGCTGGTCCTTTCACTTGAAGTTGCGCTTTCCGACCCACATGCTGTATACATTCTGTCTAAGGGAAAATCTTATTTTTCTCTTCGGTATGAATAAGAGGATTTAGATCATGTTGTATACATTGTAGGCAACATTAATTACCTGACGAGATACTATTTTTTTGATACCACAACTCGCATGTACAAATAGGGAATTCAAAGGTGACTCACCTTAATCTCCCTCAAATATACTGATACTGATACGATGTATTACGGACGGGCATTTCAAGGTCTTTTAAAAGCTGATAATTAGAAACTTTAAAAAAAACAAAATACTTTTACTTAAGGTATGTACTTTTAAGAAGTCGGAATATGCTATCAAATAAGTAAAAGAAGTAATATTTTGTGCGTGCTTTCTCTAAAATATATTTAAATTACTAAGAGCATCGAAAATTAATCAGAAAATTGCCTACTACTTAAGTAGCTATTTTTACACTTTAATTTTTGTGGCAGTCAGAACGAAGCTCTTTCGAATGCCGACATCCCACTGTGACTAAAATATCTTAGCTAATCAATACGACAACATTTCATGAGATAGGGAATATACTGTACGTTGAGGAGGTTTGGTCAAATCCTGCACGAAGGAACCCTGACGATGTAGTTGCCGTGATTTGCCAAATAGGCTCTGGTGGTCTATTTTATCTCCATGAGTACTTAATAACCACAGATTTGGAGCAATTGCACGGAGGAAGCCTGGTGATAAGCCTGTTCGCAGACTACTTTTATGGCCTCTGGTGACTCAAAAGTAATATTTCCTTGTCAATAATGCTGTGTGGATTAGACTAGAGAGCAATGCATAACGGATTCTTTAAACTGCATTAGCGACAATGCCAACCGTGTGTCCTGCGGTATTGTGGGCGCAGGGATGCCGAAGTGCGCGTGAACTTGTTAAGAAAAATAGTAGACTTGCGCTGCATTCTCTCCTTTCTCACCCCCCCCCCACTGTATACGCTGCCAGGAAAAAATCAAGAATACCGAAGGCGGCATCAGGCACAGTGGCTACCACAGCTAAACAATGCATCTACACATTCCAAGCACGTTTGGTCTATGCAGGATGGAAGAGACTTTCAGAGAAAAGCAGCGCCTGGCATCCGAACTGAGTTGAAATATCATCTAGAGTACATAAAAACAGCCATTGCAGCCTGATTCTGCCTCATGAGAGGACGACCGACTTATCTAGTCCTTTGGCAGTCTACCAAGCCATCGCTTATAGCTCGCCGCGGTATTTTAAAAGTTTGTTGGACTCTTTGTAGTGAGACGCATGAGCTGGGTGGCCCAACTCCCCAGAATCGACTTCACTCTCTTTGTGGCACTAGTTCGCCGTGCGAGCCTGTCAGTCGCCTAATGCGGCGATCGGTCGTAGATGGTAAGTACAGCATGAACCTGACTTTAGGCCTGCCACCAGATTTCCATTTCGTACACATTGATACACATAGATAACTGCACGATGCAAATTATGGTCAACCCGTTTAGTCAGCTGCTTCTTAGAATTTCTTTTCCTCTGTCTTCGCCGATCAACCTCTAGTTATGCAGATCTAGCCGCTATCTAATCCGCCATGACCCCCCGAAAAATTTGCTAGTTTATCTGTGATAGGAGTGACAAATAGGTAACCGGATGTAAAGTGGAAACACGATCAAGTAAACATGCTCAAAGGTGAACTGCTAAATGTCGGAGAGGCCAAGAGAGCCATTGGTGACGTCGTGGATGACTATGGTACGTCTGCCTGTCCGGTAGGCCATAGCATTTGCTGTCCCCCTTGAAAGTGTTCATACAGAAACTTAATCTTCATACCAATGACGTTTGCCGAAAGGGAAGAAGATAAACAAAAATTGATGGTGGTGACAGGTTTATCAATTATAGGTTAGACATTTGTAATGGCAAAAATTCATGTCTCTAAAAGAATTATAATTGCGTAAATATTTTTTTCTAGAATTTGGATCAGTATTTCCTCCTGGCCCAGGAGTCGGCCTCTAAGACTGCCGAGATGCTCAAATCCTGCAGACTTCAACACGACCAGATCATTCAGAAATGTGTGTCCAACTTGGATTGCATCAACTCTGCAGATCAGCAGCCGGACCGCGGCGAATTCCACTGGCTTTCGGCCGTTCTTGAGACACAAAATGGTCGCTTGGCAACCTACTGCCGACAATTTCACATGTGCCGACCGTACGTTGCATATTCAATTTGAGGTCGTGGTGGTCAGACGTCAATATTCAAGTGAAAACTCCCAGTCTGGGAGGCCAATAGACCTAACTACAGCATCCTTGTTAAGGTTCTTTATTTTGCCTTTATTTACGAAGATTTAGACCATCGCTGAAGTAATTTAAATAAGATTCGAAATGCAACGATATTTATTTTGGTGCGTATTTGACACTATTTTAAAGTTCTGTAAGGGAAAATGACGCTTGATATCAAATTTTGGGATTAACTGTGCTGACTAGCGCTAGAGATATAGCGCAATAGCCCAAGCGTGCAACTTGAAATACCGGAAATTGGGAGTTGTAAACAGGCGAAAAAAACGGAGAGCCAAGGGCATTGGTTGTATTGGCCTTAAACCGAACCCGAAATCTATGTTTAAAGTGTAACCCTAATCCGTTATCCCAAATTTAGTCATTTTCTTAACCTCTTAGGCTAAGCCTAGGCCTACCATCAAGCCAAACGCTTAGCGAAAGCAGCGAAAGTGAAGGAATTAAGTTAAGCCTACAAAAACGATTAAGGTATGTATTTCTTTGAATTTCTAACCAGGAAAGACCAAATCTATGATCGTTTCGTAGCCTATCTTCGGGGAACAAGTACCTGATGAAGAGATAGGCGTTCTGTTAGCATTTGAGATGCAATCCTTGCAGTACCCGATGTCCCAGAAACTAACATTTTCCGGACGCAGATGAGGTTTGACCTCAATCCTGATTAAACGTTGGCCCTAAAAATGCACGAAACTTCCATCCACCTTCCTAATTATAGTTCAAACAGAAAACTTTTGCTGTGAATACAAATTTCAATCACAATTCATTTCAAACGCGATCACATCTTGACCTGCAATTGGAATTCTCGCATTTCAACTCACAAACTGGGACTTATTAAAGCAGCAGTACGAATTTAATATCTGCTCCATATTTATTACGTACGAAAGATTGCCTTTTAGGTCATACTGATGAGGTGCACCGTGTTGTGATATCTCATTTGGGGCAACCACTATCATTTGGAAACGATGAGCGTTGAATCACTGACCAAACTGACAGCACGAGTACCAGCTTGAAACCAGACAAGTGTTTTGCCATTTTTTTCATCCAAATAACGCAGATACGAGGGATGCTGCTTAGTACTGTCTCCCAGTGTTCACACAAAAAGGATTCGGGTTAAGGTATCTATTCAAATGTTAAACATTTCTTGCTGAATAAAGCAAAAAGCTCAACAGGTAGTTGACGTGATAAAGGCCCTCGGCAACCACGCAACGTTTCTTAAGATACGAAAAAATTCGCTTTGATTGCTCATGAATTTGACTACCAAGCGCAGTTCTATTTTTTCCTTGAGGAGGTTAAATTTTCAGCCTGGAAAAATCATTTTTTATTTCCTGAAAAAGATATCCAAAAATAGACCATTCTAGGTTTATATTAACAATGCAAAATGCACATGGACAAGCCTTTTACTGTTTCGAATAGTACGCAAAATATGTACCCAAACTCAAGAAGACACTGATCTCAATCGGTGGATCAATAGTTTTTTTTCGCTGGAGGTCACTGATTTCTACTGTACCCATATCAGAAGACAGCAACTTATAAGCGTAGTTGGCTCATAGGGCGTGCAGTTTTTATAGAATGCGGTTGCCATGCCACTACATATATATTATATCGATCGATTCTTTCATTGATACCCGATGATCGTACGTGGTGTTGCGATTAATTGCCGCCATTTTGGTTTTGCTGATGTTGTTGATTGGCGTGATCATTATTTCGTCGATTAAATTATGCTTAAAAGAGGATTTAGTTGTGAAAGCCGGAATAATAAGTTTATGTGCATCATGTTTCGGACTCACACTCAAACATATCATCAGATATAGTCGCAGATAAGGGTAATAGTGGCACGAGTTACATGGTATTTATTGCATATATTTGCCAGAAATCACATATTTTCCGCCTGAACTGCTTCCAAGAACTCGCTTCCTGTAAATTGTATTTTTTCTTTCCGAGGTAAAAAATAGCATACCTGAGCCTACAATAGTGATCAGCACGCAACCTTCACGAAGATTCTTCATGTTGGTTCCTTCCCTGAGCGAGCATGCTAGCTGAACACTAACGTCTATTGTTTATTATTTTACCTACGGATTAGTGAAATTTGTTCGGATGATATAGTAGAGGAAACGTGTCTTAATAGCTCTTTGCACAGCCTTTTTGAGGTGCGCTTTTCTTAAAACGTAAACAGCGAATGTTATTTCTTTTAAAATTCCCGAATTAAATTAAATGTGCGTTGATAGAGTCGTTAAGCAACAGATTATCTTCCCAAAGCAATAAGTACATATATTATTTTCCGAAGTTGTAAGTATACAGCATTCAATAGAAACCCCACCAGTGACCACACACATCAAGTCGGGTTTAAAATAATAAGCAAATAGGTGAAATTGGTCCAGGCATAATGTAGCATTTTTAAAAAATAAAAGTTGAAAAGGGCACCGTTTCCAAGAATCTGACCATAACATATCTTTTTATACAGACTGTCTGACATATCGGTGTCTCAAATTAAGTAAACGTTGAGAATCAGTGGAAAAACATAAAAAAATTAATATTCTTTCGTTAATGAACATGGAATCAATTTTGCTTGACAATTTATAAAATTTCACACCCTTCAATCAAACCTCAAATTTGCTTTAATTATAAACAATTTGTGAATCACTGGCATTGTAACGAATCATTGGATTTATCACTATAACCTGAACTTGTTATATGAGTCCCGCAATTTTCCTTCGTTTGATGAAACACCATTTTGCCGTTATTCTTTACTGCGAGTTTCATCCCCTGCGCAGTACTCTAGAGGTCAGAAATTGTAATTATACTTATCTATATATGGGACTATATTATTGGAAAAAATTTAAAATTTATCTGATTTCCATTTAGCGGTCTTACCAAAATATGTCCAAACTACTCCATTTGGCTGAATATTTAAGCTTTAACTTAATTTATCTTTGATATTTAAATGACAGAATGCTTAAATTTGTAGGCCATTTTCCGATGGCAAATATATCTCATTTTAACTTTTGAACACATGGTGCTTTATAGTTGATTTAAAAACACAAAATGCTTTGCTACATTGCCCTTATCTCTCCCCAGCTACCCTAAATGTTTTGCTCTTCAAATAAGTACCAATTTCTCATACGGTGCTCTTCAAAGTTAAAATATGACAAACAAGGTTGGTCATGCAGCGCTAGATAAATTCAAAAAGTGTGAAAAAAACGGCAAAGTTCAAAGCTTTCATGCCGATTTACCCCCTTCTTTCTTATACCGCAGGACTGTAGTGCAAAATTTCCCAAAGTATGAAAATTTTGCTACTGCCGTTTATATATAATATATAAATTCCTTTTCATAATGTTTCAGAATTATTTTACCTATGGCGCATGAATTTAGTAATTTTAACAATTAAAGCCCACACTTGTGGCCTAGATTGTTTTTATTCATTATACCAACGCTCTGAACAATTTGAGATAATATATCTCAATCAGTTATATTTCGGTTTGCCAGTTTGAAGGTGAATGCCAGAATACTGGCAAACTGCTAACACGTTTTTGCAGAACAGCAGTAATGTGTCAGCAAAAGTTCGTTTTTTAAATCTATCATTCATATGTTACGTATTCTCTGTTGCCATGAATTTCTTGGAATCCGACAAAAAATTGTTTCATTTTTTGCCTCTCAGGTACTGGCAAGAATATGCGACACTGTGGCAGACCTTCACTACTGAAGCCGTGCGTCAGAAGCATCAAATAGAGATGTTACAACTAAACCGACTGCCTTCAGAGCAGATGTCAGCCTCAAGCAAACGGAACGAGGCGAATATGGGGACTATCAGGGTAGGTTATCTCCCCTTAGAGTGCAGTGGCAAATTTAAACATCAACTTTGACTTTTTGCGAAATAGTGGTGTCGAATTTTCATGACATTTTCCAAGCCCACACTCTCTGTTCCTTCGCTTATTTTCTTATCACACAAATCCATCATGATTCATGACACTCTTGTTCGCCAACTCGTGCCTTTAAATGCAAAGGGTGTTTAAATGAACTTTCTCCCTCAAACCCTGGCCGAATACCTGGCTGGGTCTTTCATAGTTTCGTAAGGCTTACTTTAGAGATCTCAGTGGCATTAAAGAACATTCCAGAAAGTAACAGAACCGCAGATACTCCTCCATCCAGTTGGCCCTACTTCGTATTTTACCTCTGTTAGAAGATATATAATAACAGTCCTGCTTTTTGAATGTGAATAATTTTAACTGAGAGGTTTTAAAAAGTAAAGTGAATAGCTTATATGTTTTTTTGTAAAGCACGTGGTAAATGTGCTCACAATTGCAGCACGCATGGCAGGAATAACACAATGTTATCAAAGGGGCTACATCCGACTAAAAATCGATATTCTGATTCAAGCTTTGCCTTGTGATTAGCAACAGTAAGGGACGACTTCCCAACGCGTCTGACCAGTTAACGTTTTTCTTAAGCATAACTTCGCCCTCACGAGTTTAACTCACATTATTTTCTCGCATTCTTTTGGTCGACTTAAAATCACCCGTTTTTGCAGACAGGGTTGAGAAACGCAGCTGCCCAAATTGTTCTGCCTTTCATTTGCCTTCCAGCTGCAGGCCAGCTGGAGTTGACACTGCATTGAGAAAAAAAGAAAAGATTTGTGACATCTGTGAATTTATACTGATTTGAAACTGCGTACTTACGAGCGGTTTCAATAATCATATAGCCAGCATTCAAAGACCTGTTTTGGAAATACCGCCAACTTCGTGGGGCCTAATAGATGATGTCCTTGCCAAACGCTTATTAGTTGGTGGAAAAAATGTTAAGGTCATGGCATCGACAACAAATTTGGTCCCCAGCTAAGAGGCTTTACTTGTTGTGTTTTTTCTGCTGACTGAAGATATGTTGTAATTTGGTTTCAATAAAACCATGCATGTTCGTGATAGCAGCCATCTCGCTACTTTCGAATTTGTCCAGAAACGCTCCTGTAGGAAGGTAGCTGACAATCTGACCCAATCGTAGGAAACAGAGCTCTATTTCGATGTCTTTTCGTATACGCAGTCTAATTCATCACCATAGACATCAGAATGACGGGAGACCTCCGTATGAAATGAATATAGTTGTTCTCGACTGCAGAACCTTGATTCTTACTTGTCTTTTGCATACGTGTGAACTATATATATACTATTCCTTAGCAGACTTGGCTGCGAGCTTCAGCCGGTATTCAATGAATAAGGTCAGTGTGAAACAAAAGAGCATGCCCTACCTAACTGAGTCATTAGTGGTGGCGAAGATAATTTTACCTCAAGCGCTTATCTTGTGGGCAGGCCTATAAGCTATGCGCGTCATTATGGGTTCTTGCTACCGAAGGCTAAATCGCAAACGATTGGAATCAAACTAAAGGCCATTAAGAAGCAATGGGAGGGCATAGATCACAAAGAAACTTACAGCTCTCGTGAAACATTAATTTGTACATTTTCTGCCATCGCCGGTTAACTGGGTTTCCGAAAACAACTCGCTTCGTTAACGATGAGCAAAACGAATTTAAGCAAACATGTGTAACATGGCTTATACTCTGGAATTTAAAGAAGATATATTTTGCTACTAAGCCGGGCAACACCATTACTGAAAACAATAACGGTACTCCCAGAGACATGGGGAAAACCTGAAAACCGTGTTTCTGTATCATCTGCAGCCAGAAAAAGGATGTTTTGGCCTCTGGGCACAAGCAATAGGTGTGGAGTGCGTAAAATTAATATCACAGATCGTTTTGTGATCACTTAGACCGCTGCGAACGACGATTACCACCAAGTGCTCTACGACAAGGTGGACACATGACTTAGTTTATAGTCATAACCGACTTACACAATATCTGCCGCTATCTTTCCCCTCAACCATCCTGCGCTCGTTGGCAGGACTACGTCAGGACGATCGGAGGTAGGATGGGGCGCAATGGTTGACAAGGCTAAAGCAACCAATCTTAACTAGACCAATTCGGCGCGCTGGTGACCAGGTTTTCAGTCAAGCAGGTCAGTTTGGATACCTTATGGGTGGGAGTACCATGGACGCAGCATTAAGAAGTATTTAGTGCATTCTAACTCTCCATCTCGAGGGGGTTGATTTACCCCATCAGGTTGTGGCATTACTTCTCATGACGCCTGAAACGTCGTACTAACTTCAATGTGCGTTAGTGTGTCTTAAGTGCGCGGGAACGAGCGTTGAGGCGGACACCTTCTCTCATGTACCATTTTGCTTTCCGGGCCAGCTGGCCATCCGATGTGGGAATTAGATGCAAGTAGCTGATGAATCTTGCTAGTTCGTCTGCGCGTGCCTCACACATGACGTAATCTAGCACATTATATCGGGTGTAAGCAAAGATTGGGTGGGTGTGAGAGGGTTTCAAAAGGCAAAGTTGAGACGGAGACACCGCACCTGACCCACAACTAATCAGCCGGAGTCTCCACACCAACGCACCTGAAGTGCCTGCCGAGGCCTGTGTTGTACCTTCAGGTAACAGCATTTCCCAGCTACCAACTGTAGCGCGTTATGAAATATTCAAGCGCGTCAAATTTCTTATTTTGATGAATGCGCTAAAACGCCATAGGTCTGGAGATCTCAAAGTCGGCCTTACTATCTCTCTCTCTCTCTTCACTCTCCCCTGGATCGATAAACTGTCCAAGCCTGTCAGTCACCTGGCCCTGAGGTTGGGCCCATGTTTGCGCACACTTCACCTATTGCACTGCCATCGTAGTTGTGATGCCCAACATTTTGGATGATTTCGTCCAAATTACAGGTGCTGCATTTCACCGCATGACAACTACATCCATTTGACATCCGCGTCAGAATAGCCTGGTTTGTGACTGCCAAGGAAATAGCACCGGTTTGACCACCACCTTTAAAGGTCTGTTTATAAGGTCAACCATGTGCCAGTAGCGTGGTCGATTCTGCGCATGTCCCCATCATCGTAATCTTCTTCGCACCTGTCCTCTCAGCTCTCGTGGGACTAGCGCTGATCGTCGTCAGTCCCGTCTGTCGAACCAACGCGAAAGGCTTGGTAATTACGTGTCGTAGAATCGTTCGAGCTTAATTTCGCAGCTGCGAGTGACAGAAGGGATTAAATAGGTGGTATCTCTGCGTTCCTCTACCAGCCGTGTCCTACCCTGGGAGTGTTCTGCCACTGTTCGTTCACAAGGTCAAATCGGTACGATGTGTACGTTGCTATTCTGGAAATGGGACGATTTTTATTCGCCCAAGTGACACTTTTTTCAATGAGTGCAGGTGTTTGACGGTGCACTTGTCGAGTTCAGTGGCATGTTAGGTAATACCAGGGCGAGTCATTTCAAGGTATTCTAACACAAAAATACTTTACTATTTTATACCTATAGCTGCCCTCTCTGTTACACCTTAATCTTTTTGAGATCAAGGGACATGGCTCCAAAGCAGTCCACTGAGTAGAGTTATTCGGTTAAATAGAGTTTGTCTCGTCAGTGAGCGGTCAGGCTTCTACTGTCAACTAGGTGATCATCAGTGTTGGTGATGTATCTGAAGGCTTAACTAGATCTGTCGAGGACTGACATGGTTAAGCGTATCGAGCTGTTTACCTAATTTAAACTACGTTAATCTATCGAAACATTGCTTTTCAAGTAAGTACGGTCACAGTTCAAATCCAAGGCAGACTACTTACTGCAGCGTCTGCGACAGTAAACCTCTCGCTTAAGCCCTCTACACATATCACCTGACATTTAATAACTGGATTGCGGAATACTAATAGTGGAAAGCTACCCACATTTCTTGAATCCAAAAGCTCATCGCAGTCAGGCCTATCTGTTGCGAAATGCAAAATCTTTCAGAACTGCCAATTTACCAACCCATGTCCACTCCATGCTACTTAGGTCGTTAAAAGTAGTTCTTTTAAAACGTTTTCTCGGATTGAAACTGTCTGATGAGGCTCAATTTATTGGAAACGACTTATCTTCAATGCCTGTTTCCATTTGCGAATTATCGTTACTTCTTTATCTATTTATCCATGCATGTAGGTTTATCCAGCAGCACAAACGATGTCATTTAGATTGCGAATCCCTTTGCTTTATCTGAGGCTGAGCCAGAATACGCTTGCAGTGACTGGACTATAAGGAAATACCTAACTGCCGCTTAACGTTTCATAAATTTTGGATGAGAGCCTGAATACGCACTCAAAATAATTCGAGGAAGAAGAAGAAAAAAAGGGGTGTAATGATTTTGTCTGTAGGGCTTTCGGAGCTTTTCTCAGGTGCGTAATCAGAGGTGAGAGAAGAGCAATAAGGGGAATCGAAACTTATCCGTTTTTGGTGGTTTTCCCCGAACCTCACAGCATAGGGCTGCCTAAAAGTAGACCTTTATGCATCTTTTGAATGATGCAACGAATATTCTTGCTGTTCAAGTTGTCTTTCTTTGAGCGAGTGAAGTGCTCATCTTGGCTGTAAATTTGGAGCTTTTAGTTGCTTCTTAGTACGATAGGTAATCGGAGTTCCTGTGGAAAGGCCACTTTAGGTTCACGTACACTATTCCTTAGAGATTGCTTTGTTCAAAGGCAACGGCTTTCAATCACTTTCATCCTCTTCACAGTGCTCGACAACCTACTGAATGTTTGCATCACGGAGTATCAAACCCCATTTTTTTCTGTTTTTAACTGCCAAACGTTTCTTCAGATACCTCTGTAGATAAATGAACTGTTAGCGCCAGGTTAACTTATATTCTGGTTACCCTTTTAAAGGACCACGCCGTGAATCTCTGCTCATCTGCCTTGACTCTACAACGCCTGGGCACGAAGCTTGTATGGAAGGCTCGCCATAGCGAACTGGCTCTCGGTTTGAACACGGTCGCCTACCTGGATGACGTCGCTCGCCCTGCTGACGGTCGAGGATCGCAGAAATCCCTGCGTCACCAGGAGACCTTGGACAATGACGTAGAGTTTGTCTGTCTCACCTTTGATGCCGTTGTGAGCGACCTGTGCAATCTGGCCAAAAGCCATAAAATTGAAAGTTTTTTGCCACCAAACCTTAAAATTGATGTCGCGAACCTCGCAAACGAAGTTAACTCCGAGATTGGTGTCGGGGAATTCAACGAACTACAGGAGACCACATTGTGAGTGCTTTTGGTGTTACCTTTGTGAAAGTGATCGATATCAACGCTTTTTGAACTATAGCGATCTTACTCACAAGGAAATCAACTTGGCCCGAGGTGGGCTTATCCACTAAACATGAAATAATTTCAGGAAGGCATAAAATTCCCAACCGGGCTGCATTAACAGGTTGCTCCTTTTTCGTCGAGTTTTAGAGAATTGGTTCCATTTAGTAAGACTCTCACCGTGCCAGCCACCTGCGCCCTCTCCCATCTCCGGTCTTCTTGACTCTGTCTTGACACCGGGCTCAGGTGGGGGAGGAGGAGAGAGTGCGGTAGCTGCAGCGCAATGCTACTATCACTTAAAACTAATTCACGCGCAAGTCACCGTCCTTGTGGAGCATACGGTGGACCTCGTCGAAATCGACGGTCGAACTGCTGTGTGTTTATCCGTAAATTTTTCCACCATGTTATCATTAAAAGTTGATAATATTTGCTCGATTACATCAAACCTTTATGACATACGGGTCTCTTCAAAGTGTTCCTACCTTAACCCTTGCCAAATATCTCCAAGGTTTCCCTGTGAGAGAATCGATGAAAGGGGAGTTTTGTTCATATAGCCCATTCATAATAGTCAGCTGGGTTGACATTTGCGTCATTGGGTGACTTTTTTATGACAAGTTAAAAGTACCATTTCATTGGGGAATGAAATTGCTGAGGCTCACCTAAAACTTATTTACGGGCAGTCTGCTTGAACACTGGTCATCACTTCTTTCTGAATGAAAAACCTGCTTTAACTGAAATTCGTCAGCTTTAATGATCTGGAGAAATAGGGGTAAAAAAAAAGATTGAATTTTCCCGCCCCTATCGTTAAAGTGAGCCCCGTAACCACAGTTGAATTAGAAATTCCGCTTTTAAATTCAAGAATAAATAATTAACTATCTTGAATTAGACAGTTATTGTAAATATCATTACAAATCTAAGCTTTTATGTCCAATTTTTATGGGTTTGAGCAAATTACAAACAAAGGCATTATAAGTGTTATTTAAACTAGGGGACTGGCCGAGCCAAAACATGTGTCTCCTATCTGGGTTGCTAAAAATACTGCTAATGGGTTTTTCAAATACAGCTTTAAGAACGTGTATTGCTCACCACATCCCAACGCAATACTATAGGCCACATAGATCAACCAATAGTGACAGGCGTAGCTAGAATTCCTAGTTGAAGATTTTGAATTGTGAGGATGTGTTTTTATGTGGGCGCAGATAGCCGGGTGGTAAACATACATGGACCCTGCACCTTCTATCAAGCTCCATTCTCTCTATGCTATTAAAGATTTAAGAGTCCTAAACGGTATTTGTTTCGAAGATTCAGTCATAGCTCCTTGCTTCTAGGTGCTTCTCCCACTTCCCAGTAATCAGCATTGCATATTTAACGGCACCCATATATGCGTTTATTTTAACCCGATCATGCGAAATCACAAATTCCGGGGCTTTTATCGGGCACGAGATTTCGCCATGGCCGCAAAAGATAGGGTATATTTTGAGGGAATTTTAATTACTTTGTCAGATTGTTTGGCAGTGATTGATGTCTTTTTTATTTATGCGCCTGGTTGATGGCAATGATCGGGTATCATGTAAGATATTTACGTGGCTGAATTTTCGTGTCTATGAGGGAATTAGATCCTTGAATAGAACCGAAAATAGTTCCGACTTGCGAGAAAAACTCGGCGACCTCACACTGGAGCTGCAAAACCGACAACCGAACGTTTAAAATATTTTCTTTGATCCGAACGCTATATATATATATATATATATATATATATATATATATATATATATATATATATATATATCGGGGAAATAATTTCTGAACCTATTAAGTGCAGGACATGGAGTCAGGTGATTCGGACATGACATTTCAGGGTCAGACCCGAAATTTCAATGAACATTTGGGTCGAAGACAATCTACCACTGTGGAATAACCACGTAATGCTCATTCTAAAAACAAGTAGTACTATAAGTAGTATGAATCTTATATGGCAAAGACGTTATACCGTACTTCTGACATAGATACTAGCTAAAAGCCCAGACACGTGTTTCGCCGATGTCCTCCAATTAATACTTTCAGAAATTATTTCCCCGATTATTATCTGGAGTCCATATACCAGAAACCGCATAGAGAACGCTGGGGGACCCACTGAGTAGCCGAACCCCTCGTTGCTGTGTTACGCAACAGCAGAAACATCGGCGAACCACGTGTCTGGGCTTTTAGCTAGTATCTATGTCGGAAGTACGGTATAACGTCTTTGCAATATATATATATATATATATATATATATATATATATATATATATATATATATATATATGAATAGTTGAGGTAGTATACATTCCGAGATGATAAATGAAGAAAGAAGGCTCGTCGGAAAATCGAGGTTTACTCATGAATTATATATATATATATATATATATTGGCAAGGTTGAGGACTAGTAGTGCAGTTCACTGTACAAAAAATGCTTTTCCAGGTTTCCGTTACTTTTCCTCCCTGCTTGATGCGTATTCAGGAAAGCAAAACTTTATAAAGTGCACTTTTATTCTACAGTACCAATGAAAAGGATAGCACATAGATCATTTACAACCTAAGAATGAAATCATTCTCTTAAAAGGCCCATATTTTGCCTGACTAAAAACGTACAGGTGCAATCTAGATGTATGTGGGGGTGGATCGAATGGCCCAAAGAGTGTCATCTTAATGAGCCCTTCTAGAGAGCCTAAGGTATCCATTTATAAAAGAAAATGAAGTTCACGGGCATATGATCGTCGCAAAAATACAGAAGTTGTGCGTCTGTAAAAAACCTTGCTTCTGAAAGTGAACAAAATCCCCTCGTATAACGCAGAACTAAGCAACCATTTAAACGAAGATGATGGAAGTTCAAACAGGAAGAGATGTATGCTGCTTCTCTACCTCATATAATTTCAAGAACAGTTTTTTCTGTGACTGTATTTTGAGGGGTTCGGCACTCATTGGCGTCTCAATCTGGCCTACCTGTTTTTAGCCCTCATGCCAAACGAGAGAGTTCTGTGAGCGCCGAAGTGTCGGTAACTGATGTGGAGGCGTGCATGGACCGTCTGAGGGAGGAGCTTGACTGGCTGAGAGAGCATGGTCTTTTAATTCCGCTGAACAACACTCAGGCGCACTATGCAACACAACGGGACTCCGAGTTTTGGAGTGGCACGGAGTTTAATGAACGATCTCCCGCGCCATTAGCAGCTCCAAGACTCTGTTCCAGTTGGGTACGCAAGAAATCACTAGAACTATCGGTGAGTACTCCACCTCCGTCGAGGTGTTTTATGTCTGTTTTAAGTTTTGGCCGATAACTTTAGTCATATAATACGCCTTAATGTTAAATATTGAGAGAGATGAACGACATCTCATTCTGGCATATCAGTGCTATATTTGATGCATGAACACTGCAATGTGCGTATTTGATTTTTTTTAGAAACGTCATAATTTTACCTATCATTTCACGAATGACAAATGTAAGTCGGTAGATTATAATCCACCCGCAGGTTTGATTCCAAAATGCTATGCCTTTCATCCAATTCGACATAAGGGGAACTAAGGAAATCAATTATGTAGTTTCTGTCTACCAGTTCTATTCGCTGATAGTTAAAATACGTGGAAATCTCACCATTCTTGAAGAAGGCTTTGGAAAAGTAAACCAAAGCCAAAAGTAAACCAAAGCCAAAAGTAAACCAAAGCCAAAAGTCCGAGTATCACTGACTACCGTGAGTCGAGGAACTTAAAAAAAGTTATCAATCAGAAATAGGAGAGGGAATTTCTGCATGACTGACATGTCAAGCGCAGTGTCGGTGTGCCTTTCCGAGCAGTGCGTGTTCGGTTAGGCAGAGTCAGGCCTTAACGTTGCAAATACTTCATAATAAGAAGTAAGCTTTTAAAAAACACCCTCATGCACACACGCGAAGGTATTTCGTTTTGGAATTGTATTGCTTATTCGAGAAGTCTAAGAATTTGGCACAAAAAACGAAAGTCATATAGGAATAAGTGCCTTTTCGTGGAAGAAGATGACAGTATCGCCAGTACTACGGGTACGTATGCGGCACCAATGTCCAGCGTTCTTATTCACGACGAAAATATAACCACTGAGCAAGCGTAGGTTGATCTTTTATGATTTTCCATGGAAAACTCACATTCAAGCTAATTATAGGATCGGAGACAGACGATCACCTGTCAGGCCACTGAGCAAGCGTAGGTTGATCTTTTATGATTTGCCATAGAAACCTGTCAGACCACTGAGCAAGCGTAGGTTGATCTTTTATGATTTTCCATAGAAAACTCACATTCAAGCTAATTATAGGATCGGAGACAGACGATCACCTGTCAGACCAAAAACAAGCCATGTAAGCAATATAAAGGGCAATCTCGGCATGACGAAGTACTGACAAAGCCAATAGAGACTGGGATGGTTATTCGTGGCTTAGTGGCCGTCGTAAAAAACCCATATCTAAACCCACATTTACAGAGCTCTGGATTCGAACGCTGGTTCTTTAGTCATCGAGCGTTAAGTATTCTTACTCTCTCCCACTCAGACGGGAGACGCCTAATTAACCAGAAATGGCCGTCCCGGTCTGTATTTTCTTTGTATTTATTAATTTGCGCATCATTACGGATTGCTATGCTACTGCCTATGAGGGCCACATCTTCAGGATAAACGCGCAAGTTTAGGAGCACGTTGTGAACCTTGTTGAGGAACTTTCTTCCTCCCGCACTCAGTTCAAGATGTGTTCGTGTTGAGTGGCCGAATGACTGACTGAGAGTCAGTACGTAATGGCTCCTTACTACTGCAACCACTGGTACTCTCGCACCTCTGAGAGGTGAGCGCTGCACCGTGCTGGTCCGCTGACCAGTTTGGATGGTGGCTAGGGTCTGCGACTGGGGATAGAGACTGAGGTAGACCATTCAGCGCATGTTCCTCCCTATAAACAATCTGACGTGCTTGAAGCTATCACGGTGAGCTAAAAGCCATGGCTTTAAAGTTTGCCAAATGCCGGGATATCTCAGACCACACAGTCAGCCCAGCGTGTTTGTGTGGAGTGGCCAACTGGCGGACTGAGAGTCAGACATCAATGGCTCCTTCTTGATGTGGCGTCAACAACACTCCCATTCCGTGAAAATTGAGCCAGGTGTGGTGGTACGCCCAGGGGCGGCTCCGGCCGCGCCAGCCACCTGCGCCCTCTCCCGTCTGCGATGTTTATAACTGGGTCATGACAGCGGGTCCAGGTGGGGGATGGGGAGACAGTGCGATGAATGCAACTCAAGTCTACTCTCACTATAATCTAATTCACCCGCAAGTCTCCACGCTTGCTTCCAGCAGACTGTTAAGCACGCGAGGGACATCGTTGAACTCGACGAACGAACTTGTTCGTTCTCAGTAAAAGCATTTCGTTGCGTATACTAAGTTTCATAAAAGCTTTACTGGAGCTACAATGTTCTTGTGAAAACTGAAGTCATGAGATGGCAATCTTAAGCTTAGTCTTACAACTCACTCTTTGAGTGGTTTTCTTCCGTGGGCACACCCTAGGCTTGCGCTTGATGCTAAATATGCATTTGGAACGCCCACTGGTTGCCCACTTTAGGGTTATGGTCGCACACCTCTATGTGACGTCAGCCCATATAAAGTGGGTTTTGAGAGGGCTGGCGAAAGGAAGCGATTAATCTTCTTACCGGGGAAGAGAGGTTAAATCTGGGCCACTTGAATAACTGTCCGACGACTTTTGTCTGGGCGATGATCTTCATTCCAGGTCCTCGTAAATCCTTGAAAACCTCGAGAACTCTGAAATACAAGTTGGCTGATTGCTAACTAATGTACCTCTTGCAGAATGCATGCCAACTACTTTTAGCTAGTGGTTCCTGTATTCGTGTAATCGAGTGAGTATTTCGTGGCCAGCGGACTCGTATCAGCGTTATTCCACAGGTCTAGCCTTCTCATTGATACCTTTTGGCAAACGAAGGTTGATCGATTCTTGTATTCAGACGCTGGCTTGGCCTACTGATGGATGTTTCACAGGCTGCTTGGCTGCGTGTGTTATTAACCAACACCTTATTGCTGGGTGCTTTAGGCTCTGTGGGGCAGGTTAGGTTTTGGGACTCTTTTGATTCCCGTCGGATAAGTTTATTCTCGCCGGACCGTGTCTACTTGGTTTTTCTTGCTTTATGTGGGACAATTCAAGCCCATAGTCTAGAAACAAAACAATCGATCGCATTTCAGAGATCAATGATGTATAGCAGAGCGTGCTATGTCATCGAGAGTGTTTTGCGTGTTGTCCGTGGTGTAGGGGTGGGGCGGCGAACGCCTGGACAGCGGCTTATAACCGCCGTTGAAAATTCCTTCCGTATACATTAGTTGCAGAGGTACCCGTCTGCGCGTGCTTTATCTTCAGGGTTGCTACACTGCGTCTGTACACGTCTGAAGAGTGTTCTCGCATACTGTTGTTTGTGAGCTAATGGAGTCTTGCTGTGAAAACGGAGAAGTTGCACGTTCTTTTTGCCTTCTTGCTAATCCTCTTCCAACGTTTGGATTTTGCCTAATGAACACCTCAAGGACATACACCCACTGCTCATTTGCTTCATTCCTCGTTCCAGAAATGGGAAAGAAGGAAACATCGATTATTGGGCACAACTTGTTTGCGTAGCTACCATAGCCCAGCAGGTCTAGCACTCCTTGTGACTTCAGGTGATATGCGATCCACTGTCATCCCTCTTTAAGTTTAATTCTGGCTGATAGACTTCCTTAGTTTATGCATCTTTATATAAGGGATGCTCTGATTGGAAAAAGTATTTTTTAATTTCCCTTTGCGCTCAAATGAGCTATCGCAAAAACATTTTTCCGGCAGGCAATATTTTGATCACCTGATGGAGTACCAACAAAGAAAAAGGAGAAAGAAAAAAACAATTTCTGTTTATCAGCTGTCATTAACCAGTCATACTCAATCCTAAATTTGGGCCAACTGAGATTCGAACCCGTGACCTTTGGTCATTGAATCTAACGATCTACGAATGAGTCATGGACTCGCTGTCCTGTCGGTTGTGATCGGGAATATCAATGAGGAAGTGGCGCTCACCGATCAAGTTACAAATCATGCTGTCCCGTTGTGCCTCGAGGCTCAATCCAGAGCCCTCATTGGCAGTCGCATAGTGAATAGCAACACAAACATCTTATTGAGTGCCGACAACAACAAGAGAGGCGGCTAATAAACCAGAGATGGCCATTCTGATCTTCCTCGTCGTTGTCGGTACTCCGTCATATGTACATGTTACTAGAGGCTATACGATTAAGCCAAAAGGCACAACGGGACTAGCATATTCTGTAAATTGATCGTTGAGTGCCACTACATCATTTTGCTCACTATTTTACCCATGCAGTGCTCAAGTTACTGCGAAAATATCATGCGGAGACCCGAAGTATTCAGATCAAAGAACTTTACAGCAAACTTCGCACGATTTGTTTTGCAAAACTTGTGTTCTGTATTTGAAGAAACTGGATGCTGCCTTAAAATTACACGAGAATCGGACCGTCCAGCTCTGCCACATATCCGAGCAGCTTAGTAGTGCCTGCGAGGATCCCAGAGTACGGGACGAGCTGCGACAGGCCGCGGACGAACTGCACATCTCCATGGAGACTGCTCGAGGTATTGTAAATCGACGACGCACGCGTCTGTCCGCCTGGCAGTCAACTTGCGCCACCTTCGAGTCTGCCCTCCTGATGAACGCAGCGGGGGGAGGAGGTAGAGGGTGAACAAACCCTGCCGGTGTGGATTGCGACCATTCGACAGAGGCTGCAGCAATCGGGGCCTGATCTCAATTCACCGGATTTCCAGCGGGAACTGGTAAGACCGCGGCTTTTAGAGAGATGCTTTTATTTTCAAAGTATCATTTCAACAATTTCAGCAACAATGCCTCCATTCACTGTAGAAAGTCTGTACACAAACGAGATACCTCCGGAGAAAAATGGAAGATATATAGCAAAGGAAAGCTACAGCTTTCGGCATCAGGAACGGACCTCCATAAATGCGTCGCAAAATTGCGTCAGATTATCTTCGAAATGGGGCAGGCGTTGTTTGCAAATGACCTTATTATCGTGGTTAATATAATCAAAGAGTAGTAAATAGCAGTTTTTAGTGTGCAAAATAGGCCAACTCATCTACATACATGTACTTTGCCTGTGAATGGGGGAGAAATGGCGCCTCAAATTCAAAAGCCCGTCATAACTGAAATGGAATAAATCTCATTTTCAGTTTTTTTGTTGTTTCGGGATTTAGTTTTTTGGTATTTTTTGTAATCGATATAGAGGTCAATGTCATTTTCTGCCTATATTATCCTAAAAAATTATACTAACTGAATAATGGGTTTCATGTGAGACTCAAAGTCATATGCTACGAGAAAAGGTACTCCCTCTACTACAGGTGGTGATACGCCAACTTCCAGAAATATAAGTGTTATGTTTAAAGTGACGTTTGGAATTATTTTTAGGGTAAGCGTTTGATTTAGGGCAAGGGAAGAGGCACCATTGCTACGTGGGTTTTCTATGCACGTGGTTTTTTTAAACATTTATAAAGTAAACTATTCTAGTGTGGTTAATAGAGGAGACCTTTTTTAAGAAAATATACCTGAAGTCAAAGGTGCTAAGAATCTTCAGAGCTCATTTGTATTCTAACAAATAAGTTGTCAATGCATCAAGTTCCCGTGCGCTGCTTATCCTGAAAGTAATATTGGACTTAGTAAACTTAAGAACACTGTCAAAGAACATTAAAAAGTTCACGAAACCTTCGGACTTACCTTTGGACACTACGTGTAAACCGAATTAGTGCTTGTCCGAATGATTAAGTCAAACAGGAAATATGCCCTTATGATCATAAATGTACTTGAGGGAAACCTGGAGAGAGCGATTAAACATTTTAACTTTTGATGTTTGTATGAGGTCGTGCAGATTTATTTGCCTCTCTGCAGCTGTGCACGTCTACTGAGCTTGGCACTTAATCGAATAAACGATGTTCCAATTGTTTCTTCGATAAATTTGCACGTGTATTAGCACAACGTTTTTGTAGTTACATAATACTAGGAATGAACACTATGGGCGTAGAAGTTTATGATCAGTGTAATCAGATGCATACGTAACCTTGAAAGATCATATGCAGAGGAAAGAATATTGTTTGTCACTAAAGCCGAATATCTATGATTTGGCTCTCAGACAGAATAATATACTTACGTCAGGGTGCATTATTTTTGGGAACATAACATCATCTGACAGTCCTCTCCATAATTTTCTATTCCTTTTACCTATTTTAAATTTTCCGTAGGAAAGATTTGCATGGCTAGGCCTTTGTGAGTGATTTGCCAAAAACCACTGTTTTTAAATTTGAATCTTAGATAACAAAAAGGTTTTGGTGTTAAAACTGAATTGCATACTTGAGGTTTGTAGGCGAAAATTTCATTTTACTATGGTGAACTCCCTTGAGCTAATCAGTTGTACTACGAGTGTCAATCAGAATAAAAATCAATTAAGTTATCAAATATCACGTGCATTCGCATGTTGCCACAGAAATTTATTTAAGTAGCTGACATTGGAAAGAACATCTTTATTCTATCATCTAGCTGTCATGAAAAGTTTGCGTCTTAAAGAACATTAAGGAAACACGTTTCGCGTACTAGCTGTCTTTGTGAGGTCGTCATTTATCGTAGATACAATTCCCTTTAAAAACCAGCAAGCTCTGGAGTATCAAAAGATTATCTTAATTTTAACCTCATTATGCGAAAATTTTATGTCTTAAGCTTTATTTTTCAGTTTCTTATGCTACTGGATGTGACAGATAATTAATATCACAGACTATGAAGCTTTCGATATTTAAGAGGCAATACTGGAAGTTCAGTTTTTATCAAACATTGTTATACTGGGTTAGTGGGTAAGACCAAAACGTTTCATATAGACAGACCCACGATTTTTCTTCGCACTTCATTTGCGCTAGTTTCAACACGCTGCAGAATAAAATCTTAAAATTTATTGCATAAGTATATCGTGGCCTCTATCAGGTTTCCTTATTACCTTACCTCTAAAGCTTCCTAACCATCTGACTGTTGCATGTATTTGTGTGTGTGTGTGTGTGTGCGTTGCAGGAAATGTTATGTCGTGAGTTTGACCCTCATGGCACGGGAACCGGACACACTCTGGAGACCGTAGAACACACACTTGATGCTCAACTGGTCGAAGAGGAGAGACAGTTGGTCGCAATGGCATGCCAAGGGGAGCCGCAGTTGAACGAGCGTGTGGTTCAGAGCATAAAAACGAGCTTGAAGGAGTGGCACACAGTTTGCAACCTGCTGAAGTTGGACAGAAGCCCAGTCAATGGTGAAGAGGCTGTCGGTGACGATCGGACTCAGGTAATTGACGTAGTGCTTATTTAAGGGCGGTAAAAAGGGATATACATTAGTAAACGCTCTTTAGACAGGTAATTAGGGCAAACGTGTCGCATTCTTTACTCTTTCTCCTTGGTTGGAAAATTCTTATTTGGAGACGAAAAAAATCTTGCGGATTTGTGGAGTCCTTGTGAATTAACCTGACAATCCTAGCCGATCAGGTCGAAAACATTTATCAAATTATCTCCCAGGTACTTACTAGTAGTAATAAAATTAGGCACTTCTGTAAGTCAAAAATTGTCCGATACTGGTACAGTTGCATAGTTTCCCACTTATCATTCCGAAACTAACGAAGATGTTATTTACAACGACAGCTGGATTATGAATGCTAGTCTGATATTGGCGATGCTTAAATTTTGAATCTTAGTTGCGTCCACCACTACCACATAGGGGGATGACCTTAGCACCATCTCAAATTCAAATAATAAAATCACTCTGAATTCTACGTGTAGTGGAAGTTATTACGAGTAAAACATCTTAAATTTTGTAAAGTGCACCCATTATGAATAAGAGATGTCTAAGATGTTAAGTGCTCAACAGCAAAATTGAAGTTTCCCCGGTTAACAGGTATTTCGGAAGAAACCTTTTCTAACTTATTGTCTACGAAGGAACTTTTAAGGATTTAGTTTACGCATTTCGGTTTGAATTTCACAAAAACTAGCGGACAAGTGACCGAAAACAATTATTATTAGACCACTTACCTGTCACTTTGTCAGTTCGTTCAAGAAGGTTTTCAGCCAATCATATAATCTCGTTGACCGACAGCTACCTCCCCTATGAGCACTTATTTGACTAAACCTGTTGCTTCGTTCCTTTACAGTGCACTGCCCTTGTCAAGAAAATATATATTTTGGAAAAAGTATTTGAAAAGAGTTCATTGACCTTAGCACACGTTTTAATCTGTGTGTTGTCAGCGCAAGCTCAAGCAGAGGAAATTTCACTTTCAAGAGAATCGAAACTTTTTCTGGCTTATTTTGCTGGAATAAACCTCTTAAAACAGTGAACCTTAACTTCCTGACGTTCATTTAGTGGTAAATAAGATGATAAGAGCGCTTTATATCCAGTGGGCATCTGTGAACATGCAAAAGATGGCTCTGGCATATGCCTTTTGCCAAAGTTCGAAATACCCACCCAAGTATCGTTGTGAAAAATTATTAGAAAACATTACCCAGCTCTATCTTTATCGAATTTAGTTTTAACGACGCAGACTCAAGTGGTCTCCACTGCAATATCCTTTTCTCTTCTCATGGTGTTTTAATATTTGGACGATGCCAACGCCTCCAAGAGGCTTTGGGAAAGCCAAAAGACTCATTTTAACCTGGTTCCTAACTTCAAATGCACTGAAAATTCGTCAGGCAGCTGAAATCCTATTGACGTGAGAGTTATCATTGAAGGCACAGTAAACTTAACCCTTGCAGTTTTAGTTGCAGCTGCAAGTAAAGGGTGGGTTATCCTGTTAGCTAGAAACTTTCTCAGCAATAGCTATCAGTGCCTTCTAATAGTTTTAAAACCAGTTTTGAATTTGGGGAATGTACGTGCTGCATTTCAGCTACAATTAACCAGAAGAGGTCAGTTATGAAGGAGAGCATCAAATCTAAGTAGAGAAGCTAAATGTTTGATTTTAACGGGATCGCTTCACCATAAGAAAGTTGCAGCCGATCCACCTGAAAGGATGACTCTGCGCAATGGTTAATTACCTGGAAAGTTATCGTCCTATTCACGCGTTTCGTTTTAGAAATTTGACAGATTTTCAGCCGCCGACGAAATATTATCCGGTGTTACGCATTTTAGCTTCCAGCTACTCCATTTTAACAGCCCCGGATATGTTATCGGAGGCTGCAGGCCACTTTTATGATTCACACAGATGTAGATGAGATCTTATAAAATTAAATATCGATAAGCGTAACCCAATTTCGCAACATAATGCAGTCAAGAAGTCAGAAAAATTCCCCTTCCTAATTTTTTTTAAAGAAAGCACTTTTCATATCCTATAAAAAGGTGGATACAACACCTAGGCGTTCCCCACTTGAGAAAAATTATTTCCGAAATTGGCAGGGCTTTTCCCGCGCAATAATTATTTATTTAATTTTTATGCCAGTCACTACTCTTAATCAAAGATAAGGGTACTACTGGTAGACCCTGTTAATTTTTTAAATGATCAGGTGCTATGGAGGATTTTTCTCTGCATTGAGCTTGGAACATTCTCAAATAATCTTGATGCAAGAGCTTGGATACCATTTCTGTGACTATGCTTTTTTTAGGAATAAAACTCCATCTGTTGAGAAAACTTCTGACAGTCCCACTTTTAACCAGCCATGAGTTAAAGTTGTTTTGGCTGCAGTCAACATGTAAGTAAGACAAGACGCTGATCAAAAAGGAACACTGTGGATGACTTCCTTTTCACTGTTTTAAGAAAAATGACTCTAGGTACATATATGACCCTAAGCTGACTATTCTATATTCTAGATGCTATACTATATAAACGGGGAGGTTTGCAAAAGGTGAAGTCTAATTCAGAGACTTCCAATTGGTCACGAACGTGGCCTCATTTTGGTCCAAGCCGACGTGGCATTTGGTTTAATGCGTAACCGGGTTTTCCTTCGCACATATGCCTTAGATGTTACCCTCTTTGCAGCTGGGAATGTCCTCCGTTGAGGTTTCGAATCCTGCGCAGTCGGAAACGGCGCTTAACAAACTCTCCTTCTGGCTGGACACAGTTCGCACATTCGTCGAGTCAAACAAGGCTTCCCTTGGAGGACACTTTGATCAGGAGACTGTTCTCGCACGTTTGAAGGTGAAAATACTGCTGTGAACTATTACTGTGCTTGACTGGTTGCTAACCGTTCTAAAACTCTGGTTAATGAGTGTAGACTTTAAAAAGGAATTTAGCTAGACATTGTATCAAGGTGTTTAGCGTTAAAATCTTAATTTTGATACAGGCATTCTTCGTTTGTTGCAGGATTCTTTTTTCTCATTTTTTGTCCTTTCTAAAGAGGAATTCAAGTTGTTTAAAATGGCATATCTTCTTTGAATTTGGACTCTGTGTTGGCGGTCGCGCAGCCTTTGTTTAAATTTCAGTTAACCAAATTCGACGAAGAAAACAAGTTATAATGTCATACTTACCGACTTAGAACAGTCAATTTAGAAGTTATTCAAAGGAATAATGTTTCATTTACGCAATGAAGGCATGCTGAATGGCAAAAATTTAAATTCCACAAAGGAATATGCTAAACTGCTTAACTTGGATATTATCAAGCTAACTCGAGAAGCTTGAAGGAAACACTACACTAAAACATCTGGGATACTTCATCAAACACTTAGATGTGGTCCAAGGTTCAGACGTCAAGGAATAAAGTTTAGGCTTCTTTTTAAAGGCACAGCTTTCCAAGCGAAGGCGAAAATTGCAGTCAGATACAAGGAACTGCGTACATTTTGTGTCTTTTTCCTTTTGGTTTTTGGTGTCTCACAAACACAATCATATGCTGTGGACTGCATAGCAATGCTTGAAGAAGGGAATATTTCAGCATTCTTAAAACTTAGAATGACCTGTTTTTGAACTATCACCGGTATTAACATTTCTTCCAAATTAAAAAATAGCCTTATAATTTTAAAGGCATGATGATTCCCAGAGAACGTTGGAATATATGCGTGAAATATTTTCCACTCTGTGTAACAAAGCTGATCAAAGTATGGACAGAAGTGTACGGGAAAGCCTTCTGCTAATCTAAGATAAGGCGTAAGTAAGGCGTAATATCCTAATAAAAAAACAAAAGATACATGTTTTCTGCATACTCACTATAGGCAATGATTATATTCAATAATTAATAGAAATGCCGAAAAATTAAATGATAATTATTTACGGAAATGTTAGCTTATTTGGCTGGAAAAGATTGCTAAAATGTGTTACTATATTTAAATATAAAAATAACGCATAGAGTATCGTTATGTTTTTAACAACCTTACCTTAATAATGTTCCATTAGCTACTTAATTTAAAAAATTTCAGCTAGTTTCAGGAGTTTAACGTGTAATTTAAATTGTTTTTTGGGAAACCAGGCCCTTTTGTGACCGGTTACGTCCATGTAGAAAGTTTACCATTTAATCATCTTCAAAGTATGTGCAGATCAAAAGTTTAAACGAGAAAAATCTAAATAACATGTTAGCTGCGTACTTTTTAAATAAAATTGATTATAGAACGTCTACTGTTGTACTGCACTCCTCAGTTCAAACAGCATCTTAACTATGTGAGCCCATCTATTTCGAAAAGGATTATATCTCAGCGAATTTATTATTGTGCAAAGAAAGAACACACGTAACGTCTGTTGGCCGAAATTTGCGGAAGCATAATCTTCCCTTGCAATAGGGAACAGGAAGAAAGGAAAACAACCATATGTATGCTTCTGCTGGTGGTTAGTGTACGCCTTTGCGATCAACTACCTTGAAAGAACTCGCCAACGTTGGGTTATTTTTCTCCTGTCATTGAAGTCGGCGTCTACTGTTTACAGGAAGCTTTGCCGGCTGCCCGAATAACGACAGAGATAACTCAACGTACATAACAGTTATGTGCTAAATTTTTCAAAGATTTCTTTATCGTTTTTGGCCGCTAACGTGGACAGAAACTGACACCTTGTTGGAAGTGTGGAAATGTTCGCGTAATTACATGTGTCTGCATACTCTCATCTCTCCGAAATAATCGCATTTATCTTCCGAGCTTCCTTCGCATGTAAAAATGTCTTAGCACAATAAAATTCAATTTAAGAGCTTCATATTGCACATCAACATGCCTTAAAGCCTAAAAAGCTATTTCGTGTTTTTTCAGTGAATTCTGTTTAAATGAGGCCGCCGTAAATTCCAGCATGCGTAGGGACCTTGGAGTTAATATTACTAGTATTTAAACACTGAAAATTTATTTCGCAGTTCATGGCAATTGCGAAACGTAGGGAGTTTTTAAAAAATCTTCCGCTTATAACCTTTGCTAAGTTCCAACCTTAAAACTTGTTTTCCATAGATGCGGCCTAAGATACTTTGAAGAGTTTAATTAGGTTAATGCGAATCTTCTCGTTTGAATTGGTTGATGGCGTCAGGATACTCTCCAGCGTAGGAAATTCCTCTAATCATGACTGTCGTTTTTCATAAAAATAGGTAATTATTATGAAAGGAAACAAAAATTATAAAAGGACTTTCGGCAAAGTGAGTCTGGAAGCTTTTATTGAAATCCATAAACTTACCGACCACTAGGGTTGATAACATAGTTCAGTTAAAGTTCACATGAATTTATCTCTGCTTTAACCCTGCCGTCCCTAAAGGTCTGAGTGCTAACACAAGTTTTTCTAAAACAGAATTATATTTAGGTGATTATATATATATTCATAATGTGGTACCGACAAAGACAAGGGAGACCGGAATGGCCATTTCTGGCTTATTAGCAATCATCAGTCAGTCATACCCAATCCCAAATGTGGAATACCTGGGATTTGAACCCGCAAACTTTGGAAATTGAGTCTAACGCTCTACCATTGAGCCACGGGCTCGTTGCTTTGTCGGTTGCGATCGGGAATATGATAATAGTATGCGGCTCACCAATCTGCTTATGGAACATTTATGTTCCGTAGTGCCGTAGTAAGCCGCACACTATCATCATATTCCCGATCGCAACCGACAAAGCAATGAGCGCGTGGCTCAATGGTAGAGCGTTCGACTCAATTACTAAAGGTTGCGGGTTCAAATCCCAGGTATTTCACACTTGGGATTGGGTATGACTAGTGAATGACGGCTAATAAGCCAGAAATGGCCATTCCGGTCTCCCTTGCCTTTGTCGGTTCCACATAATCAACATTTGCTACACGTCGCTATGCGACTGCCTGCTAGGGCTCTAGTCTGAGTTCCAGGGCACTACAGAACATAAATGTTCCTTAAGCAGATCGGTGAGCCGCACACTATTTTCATATTCCTGATCGCAACCGACAATCAACGAACCCGTGGCTCGATGGAAGAGCGTTCGACTCAATTATCAAAGGTCGTGGGTTCGAATCTCAGGTGTTCCACACTTGGGATTGGGTATGACTGGCTGATGATGGCTAATAAGCCAGAAATGGCCATTCCGGTTTCTCTTGTCTTTGTAGGTTCCACATTATCAACATATGCTACACGTCGCTATGCGACTGCCAGCGAGGGCTCTTGTCTGAGTTCCGGGGCACTACGGAACATAACTTTTCCTAAAGCAGATTGTTGAGCCGCACACGATCATATATATATATATATATATATATTATTAGCCGTCATCAGTCAGTCATACCCAATCCCAAGTGTGGAACACATGAGATTCGAACCCGCGACCTTTGGTAATTGAGTCGAACGCTCTACCATTGAGCCACGGGCTCGTTGCTTTGTCGGTTGCGATCGGGAATATTATGATAATATGCGGCTCACCGATCTGCTAATGGAACATTTATGTTCCGTAGTGCCGTAGTGAGTTGTACACTGTCATCATATATATATATATTTATCTATATATATATATATATGCATTTATATTAGTTTTTCTAAGTTACTTATTATTGAGACGTTGCCCCAAATACGCTTAGCTTTGATTGCCTTTCTTAAGCTTTCTGCCGTAATACGTCTTCTCCAGAGTAAATTTAAGTCATTTTTACTAACAGTTGTATCTTAATTGAAATCCTTGACGATTTTTGCCTAAAATGGACATACGGACGACGGATTGTAACATAAACAGTGATTGGTCGTCAATATCTCTTCACATCTTGTCGGTTTACCCTAAAATCATCGATTTTGTGTGGCGTGCTAGCTCCTGAATAGTTTTGACAGCCTTTAGTATGTCAACCTGATTAATGAGGCACCAGGTCGAAGGATGCCGATTGTTTTAACTGAAACGGCTTGCGTTTGTCACCTTTTCGGGACTGTTTCTTACCAATTGTCTTGACATGCAACTGAAAACAGTTCAAAATCACCGATCTTACCAACCCAATGTTTGAATATGACTGACTGAAAGCGACAAAATTATATAACTATCCATGCTGTTTTTTCTCCTCTTCTGCGATTTTTTCGTTTAAGGCTTGACTAGGTTAGATCTCACAAGAATCTGCAACTTATTATCAAAACAAAATGAAGTTTATTGACTCAATGAAGACAGGACTATACACATGTTTTAAAAAACTCCTCGAGTAAGCCGGATAATTTGCCTCTTAAGATTGGGCACTTGTTTTTTGACTGAATAAAAGTACTGCAGCTTTTATTGACAAATTCCTTCGAAGAGCAATAATATTGCATCGAAACCCACTGAAAGCCTTATCTGGATTGCATAGCACTCGGGTAACCACAGCAAATTCAACACCTGTTAAAAATATAATAGCGTGGTTTTCACTATGATAAACTATATAAAAACGCAATATAGCTTTCGATTGTTTTTAAACTTTGATAACTTATACGTTCCAGATAATGAGGCTTCTGGCGTTTTGTTCACAAATAACTAACATTTATTCTCGTATTATTTGAAATCAATAAAAATAAGCAGATAATCGTTCGATTGGAAGCAACAAATGAATGGTATACATGTAGATTTTGTTTTTTATTGGGCTATTTACCCTTGAAAATGTCTTTTGATCATCCTTTTCAAGTGAGAAAGTTTTTGGGCGCCTTTTTGTTACCAATTGAATGTCTTTTTACAGCCTAGACTTCAAAGGATATTTCTGTGTTTTCTTATTTTGCGTATACTCAGCAAGTCTAGGTGATATGTGAATGAAAATATTTCTGCTAAAGTTCGCTTTGTTAAACGATTTGGCCTCAAAGCTTAGAGTTAGTTCTTTGCAAAGTTAAGGTACAAAGGAGATTTAAATTTAAATAGAGAGAAAGAGAGAGAGCTACGTTTTATTTTGAAAGTGAAATTCCAAAACTTTCAGCAAAAAAGGTCCTCCATTCACCGTGCAGAATCGTCCTTGAATGCGTTTCAAAATATCTATCAATTTGGACTTCCTTCAAAATGGTGCCAGTGTCCTGCGATATAAGAGAATTCACATGCGAATGGAGAGCAGAAGAGATGGTGGATCAATTTCAAAAGCCCGCTACTTCAAGTTGAGACTACTTGATTATGTGACGGCGGCAGTTCGACCGTCGATTTCAACGATGTCCACCGTATGCTCCACACCAGGTGGTGCAGGGACGGTGACTTGCGCGTGAATTAGTTTTAAGTGATAGTAGCCTTGCGCTGCAGCTACCGCACTCTCTTCTCCTCCCCCACCTGAGCCCGGTGTCAAGACAGAGTCAAGAAGACCGGAGATGGGAGAGGGCGCAGGTGGCTGGCGCGGCCGGAGCCGCCCCTGTGCATGCCACCACACCTGGCTCGGATCCCACAGAGTGGGGGTGCCATAAAGACCACATTAAGAAGGAGCCATTGCAGCCTGACTCTCAGTCCGCCAGTCAGCCACTCCACACAAAACACACATTGGGCTGACCACGCGGTCCGAGTTATCCCGTCAGTTGGCAACCTTCCAAGCCACGGCTTTTAGCGCACCGTGATAGTTTTAAGCGCGTCAGCTTGTTTTTAGTGAGGAAAATGCTCTGAGCTCTCGACCTCACTCTCTCCCTCACCCCCAAAATCAGACCACTGTCCGAGCCGGTCAGTTGCCTGATGTGGGAGTGGGCGCATTGGCTGACGGATCGGCGTACCCCTCTTCGCGCGCCACAGCACGACCTGGCCCCCATAACGCACACACCAGGATTCACTAACTCAGGGGATATGGAGGAGCCATCGCCGTCTGACTCCCAGTCCACTGGTCAGCCACTCGACACACACAACACATACACTGAGCCGACGTCGTGGTCTGGTGTAAGCGTCAGATTGGCAGCCTTCCCAGCCACGGTTTCTAGGAAACCGTGATATAACTTGATTATGTACCCTAAATAACACCAACATAAGAGCTATTCAAAGGCAAACATTGTATTGACATTGATTTTCCTACATTTTCTTCCCTTTCCCGTTTCAGCAGGCCACATCCTCTCGAAAAGGCACGGGCTATGCCGTCAAATCTCTCTATCCGACAGCTATTCAGATGCAGCTTCAGGCAAGGCGCTTTCAAATGCAGGCTCATTCGATTCTTAGATTAGGCCTTGTTAAGTTAAATATTCCTATGGCTTAATAATCAGGTGTACGTCTTACAGCAAACTTTCAGTGGAATGTAATACCAGCAGTTCTCGGTTTAAAAAAAAATTAAATACCCACAACTTAACATTAATTTTCACCATATTATTGTTTAATGTGATTATAAAATAAATCTAAATGAGAAAACTGACTCACCAAAAACAACAAATGAGAAACAGTTATCTCCTGAAAACTATAAAAAATGTATTTAATTGTATTTGAAACATTCTACGGATACAGAAAATTTAGAAAACGGCAGTCAAACATTTGTCAAGCAACAATTTTATAATGATATGGATTTTTATTTAATTCATTTAAAGTATTCGCTAAATTATAGATATATCTCTTGGCAAGTTAGTGGCCAAGGCGCCTAAGTAATTTAAGGTTTGCGTGCTGTATAATTTTGCAGTTTCTCCCCCTGTAAAAATGCGCTCTAATACAATTGTTAGTATTTTAGTGACTTATTTTTGCATTTACCTGAAGGCAGTGGCCGTGGGATTCGTGAACTTCGCTAAATTGAGGTCACACATTAACAAAAATGCAGCCTTGCCTTAGAAAAAATTTCTTTCATGCGGCTATAAAATCATGCATTCTAGGATACTCTTGTCTACGATCCTCATTAATAAATCTCGGTTTAAATTTTCGCCCGGAAATACTGTGGCACTATAATTATGTCCTTAAATTTTCTCTCGATAACGTCGACCGAAGTCAGCTAAATTACCTTTCTGGTCCTTTGGTTGATAAAATCTGGCGATCAATATTATCCAAATATGGTTAACTAAGGAAATAAATTTAAAAATGGTTTTCGTAGTAGCTACAAAAAAGCGGTTTTTGAGTACCATTCACTGGTTTTGTTTCTGATTGTACGTCCTCGTGTGACTGTTTGCGTTAGCTGTAAATCAGTGATATGGTAGCGCAGAGTCGCTTTTAATCCTTTGTGTACTCATCGTACAGCAATATACACCATAAGTGTGTTAGAAATTAAATTTGACAGGATCGGAGCCCGTGCCCTCTTAAAAATTCCCATCCGATAAACGGTTTGACATAACGAACTGTAATTGGCTCATAAGCATTACAATGTAAGAAAATGCCTGATACGACCCGCAGGACGCATGAACTCACCGTGGGAACTGAGGCGTAATGGAGCCAATGGCCTTTTTTCTGCATCATATCTACCATGCGTACACGAAAAGTATTATTCTGAACTCACAATTATCTAGTAGTCGAATAGGTCCTTTTCAAGAATGTGGACAGTGAAAGGCATTTTTCGACTGAAAACGTGTTTATGTGAGGTTTTTTTATTTTTTTGTAAAAAGCAATATACACTGGAGCTCGAGGCTCGAAAACCCCAACTGGACAGACTGGACGAGGAGGCCAGACGAACCGGCAGGGACGCCGATGACTCCGAAACCTCTAGGCTTGCCTCAATGGGTATGCATACATTTTCTCAGACACGGCTTATCTTGCAAGGTTCACGAATCGTGTATATTTTCATTTTTAGCCATAAACAAACAGCTCTGACCGAACAGTGCATTGAATTATTCAAATAATTTAGAATCCCCGTAGTTAAAATTTTACTTTTAAGGGAAAGTCATAATGCATTGCAACGAAAATTTTACTAATTACAGATGAGAATAATAATTTATTTTGTAAAGAAAATATTCTTCATAAACAGTGCCGATCAGAAACTACTGTTCCGCAGAGAACGCAGTCATAAAGCTATGCGTATTCATGATAATTACTATATTTCTATAATTTGTTTTTCAAAACTGTTTTCTTGTTTTTTTGCTTTATTCTGAGGAAATAGGGTACTTATTTGTATTAGTAACCTGCCACACACTGAGAGTTTATTTTACACTTTGAATAAGTGTGAATTCTGCAAACATCGTGCGAAGGGTTTTGTGAAAGCTTTGTTTTTGGTTCAATTGCACTAAAATAAGGTTCATATTGGTTGGCGCTAAAATGCTTAGTATAATTCCTGTAACTTTGTAAGTGGATATTATCCGTGATAATTAAAAATTGGTCTCTGATCGCCCACATAACAAATCCGGCAAACGTCTCCAGTCAGACCAAAGTTGCGTAAAAATCTTTATTTTTAAATACTTAACGTTATTGTTAGACATATTTAGGTTGGGGAACGCACCTCTTAACATTGTATGGTGGAATTCTCGTCAATTTTGGGGGTGTAGCACTTGTTATTTATAAATGCTGTGTAAAGGGTTATACACAGATTTTAACAGGACGAACTCCTTTTAGGAGTGTTTAAGGAATATGTGAGGAGCAAGTACGTTCAAGAAAACATTACGATCTCCTAGCTGATTTTAAGAGACCTAACCCCTTTTAAAGAACAGGTTATTTAGTGATATTATATCGCGCAAATACTTGTTATTGGCCTGCGAAATAACAAGTAGGATCGGGTCTACATGGAATTTTAATTCTGTGATGATGGATCCTGCATTTTATGCCGTTGACGGATGCCAAAAAACGCTGATTTTCCTACAGTTTTCATGCTTGCTAAGTCATTCGCTTAAGGCGCACTGGGCTGTTTTTACCCCCTTAATAGTTGAAACTATTAAATGGTCTAATTTCTACCGTGCGTTGAACAGACGAACAATATTATGCATTGCATAAAAGGATAACGTTTATTACGACATTTAGGTTAAAAATATGCAATCTCGTCCCTCGGTGCAGGTTAGCCCGCTTTTTAGGCTTTTTGCAGGTCCTTTTTAATGCGTCTTAAATTTTTACTCAGCCTCCATCGTCTCCCTAACTATAGGACTTATGCTAGGAAGCTTAAGAGCTTATGGTTTTTATGTGAAATGAAATGAAGATGCAAAGGACGGGCGAACGCATGCATTGCAAGGAGATTTTCCTTCCGTCTTCTAGTAATTTTAACACATTCAGTTAAACCCCTCTCACAGGATCGCTTGAATACTCAAATCTGAAATTTTAAAATATAAATACGCTGACTTGAAATAGCTGATATAGGATATTTGCATATACCGCGAGACGAATGATCGTCTGTCGTTTAATTTGAGGAACCCTCTGTTTTGGTGGCCAGACTGTATGTTTCACTTTTCTGTGTGAAACAGTTTGGCAAGTAGAGGTGCCCGAATGCATACACTGGTTTGCCGTTTACTCGACAGTTGTAGGATACTATGGGATCATTTTTTCGAACATTTTTTGCAAAAGGTTTATTGAAATAGGTTAAACTTTTCTATGCATGTTGTACCCTTCCAATTTTTTTAAAATTGCCGGTACTAGACAGGGTTATTAATGAATTTACTTTGAAAAAGTTTGTAAAATCGTCAAAGCATTTGTGGAAAATGCCTATTTCATGTGCAGCTGCTGTGTAGCGGAGTATTTTTTGTTTCTTAGATCAAAGGGGCAACCATTTTTTCCAATTAGAGTTGTCAATATGTTCATGCTGAAATTGAAATTTAGTTATTTTTACGCAAAGCAATTTTTTAAAATTTCAATTCACCTTTCTTATATTTTCACCGCAGCGTTTGATATTTAAATTTAAATCCCTGACGTGAAAATACAAAAATTTGCTCGAGTTTGTTTAGCTGGATGGCTGAAGCTGTTACCATTCTGGTGAACATTTAAAACTGATGGTAAATTGAGTCAAATATCTTATCATGCCATAGTTACTGACAAATTTAAAAGAATGTTGGCATCCGTGCTATTAAGCAGTAACGTCCCCCACAGTCTATTCCTTACTTATCTTAGAGAGGTGAATAATGAGATTGACACACGTAAAGGTGTAACAATTCTAATGAAGGTTTTCTTACGTTTGCCTCACTCAGTTAAGGCCCAAAGCACTTTCCAACAATTCAATCTGTCCATGAAAACCGACAGAACCTGTGACTGTCGCTGATGGGGGCTTTAGAGTGAGAATACGAAGAAGCAAGCCATTATATTTCTTGTTTTAGCGTTCTCGCCTTTTTCAGTTTAAAAATACATATACGTTTACCCCATACCCATATAGATTCACCGTCACGCGATCAATCATAACTTCGACTAAGGATTTAAACCTGCAGACTGAACGGAGTCGTAGAAGAAATCACAGCGACTAACATGTCCTGATTAAACCGAATCGAAAGGGATAAAAATTACACACACAGGGGACACTGATCAAGTTACGGGCTAGCACTTTTGCGGTTCAATCGAGGGCAGTAACACAGAATGAAACAAAATTATTTTAGAGTGACTACTGAGTGAAAGCCTAAATATCCGGAGGTAGGGAATGGTACTAGGGCACTGGCATGAGCAAAGGGTCTGAATAACGAAGGTAGGAGTTGGAGCGGTAAATGCAACTCACGAGGTAACAGATCGTGGGTTCGAACTGTGCGTCTTCCCGTCCTGCAGTTGCAGTGTGATGGACTGCCGACGGTAAATAAGTCGGACTGCATCTTGTTATCCTTTTTGGTTAAGTCTCTTTTAACATAAAAAGAATCTCAAAACAGAAAACTATCGATGTGAAGCGTAGATTGAGAATCAATTTGGGGATAAAATACTACTTCCACTCATGTGCGTATTGAATCACTAGAAATACGCGAGCTTTATGCTCAACTGCCGGACTCAACGGCCGAAGACTCCGAGGTTTGCACACACACACGGGCGAGTAACGCACCTGTAGTCGTCCTTAGACGATGCGCGTATTGAACACTCAAACGCAACAGTCATTAGAAGGAATGGCAGAAATGTTGGAAATGGATTCTACTATAAGGAAGGATATAAAGGTATAAAAGGACACGATAGAAAATAAGGAAGGGAGCGTTACATGAAGCTATGTCCCTTTTGGAGTGGGGGGAATTCTGTCATGTCCGTTGGATAACCGGTGGGGAGTGCAACGCTGTGGGCAACTGCAGGGTCGAGACGAGGGGATGCTGACATTGAACGGAGGGTAGCGATACGATAAGTGGCGACGGTACTCGTGTGGATGGGGGTCAGCGTTCGAGAGTGGAAGGGGTACCGGCATCTTCACCGAAATTCCGTCAATCCATACTCATCCGGGATCCGCGCGAAAAGTGCTCCTAGTCCATTCAAACAATTCTGTCGGAACTTTGGTTCGTTACATGGCCTCCTTCTGAAATGCAGCACTGTGCAGTGCTGTGCGGGTTGGTTTGGTAGGTATGGAAGTGTATGCTCCTGTCCATCCTCAAAAAATGTTGCGGCTTTGGTTGCCTGAAACCCTTTATTTTGATTTTATGCTTTCTTAGGAAACTAAATGTAAAAGGTTTTAGTACTCCGCTGGTCAATTTCGAACTCAAAGCTCCAATTTTCGATTAAACGTTTAATTTATGTCCACTCACACTTGACTAACAATATCTTAGCGTTAAAATCTGCCAAATTGGTAGCCCTTTAAATGAATCAATTTGCTGCTAAAATTGCAGCCGCATTTTACGTAAAGTAGAACGCGCTTGTTATCTACCCTTTTCCAGCTTACAAAAGACGGCTTTTTCGTAACCAGAAGATCAGAAGGCAAAACTTCGGTTCTGTCAGTTTTCTGCCAAAAAATAATGCACATTGAAGTCTTATGTCACCCGTAGTTCCCTCGCCATTTTTCTCTAGATTTCATTATAGCATGCGTTTCTAAGCTAAAGGTTTATAATTCCGTCCAAAAGTTGTCAACTGACTGTATCGTAAATCTTAGCAATCGAACTGGCTTTGTTCAGTCCCAATTTTGATTGATTCCCATGGTAAGCGTATGATTCTTTGCGAGTGAAATATCTCTGATTTTGGTCAACAACTAACGTTTTTAAAACGTTGTCCTAAGCACATCAGCTACACGGGACATGAAGCCGCGTATCAACGTTACTTCATCTTTGATAGGTCCCCAATAGTCACGTTGGCTAACTTAAATGCAGGATTTTGAGAAACATTCTGAAATCTCTTCTGCTGTCAGCACTCAAACCAGCTTAAACACCAGCATCATTATGCTATTCTTACTGACACCGGACGTCAAAATCGCACAAAGGCCCTATCGAGCACGTGCGAATCAATTGTACTATAAACGGAGAGCCTGTGCCATGAAACTCGACATGCATCTGTCAATCTCGTCTCACTGTCCAAATTTCTAAAGGAAATTTGGACTCTGTGATGGTATCTTCTGACATGATCATCTTCTGTAAACAAACCTCAGTACATACCCCATTACTGCGTCTCAGCCTATCTGCCCACACTCACACACATATTTAGACAACCTCTGGGCCTCATCCACTCCATGCGCATACCAAGTAATGTCGTGTCTCTCTACTGCCAGCGAACATGCGATCCAAATTGCTGCTGCCCTTTAGACGTACTAACGATCAAACGCCATACCATGCAAATCTTTAAAAAGAAGATGTGGTCACGGGCACATGAAATGTACTGGCTTGAACTTTCGGATTATCACACTAGCCCATCATCAGAGATAATCGCATGTAAGGATGATGAAGGTGCAGAGTGCAGTATTTATAGGAAGCAGTTGCTGTGCCACCGCATGTTTAATCCAATAAGCAGAAATCATTTTCATCGTTGGAGTTCGTGCATGATCCGAGGATTTCTCCTTAGTCCGCATTCGAGTAATTAATGGTCGAAATTTTAGCAAAATTGTCGATTCTTGGTATGAGCATCGCTCACCCATTTAATTCGCTGTCACTGGAACTGTTGATGGCCCGTATCCTCCCCGCGTGGCTAGGCCTGGACAACGTCTCAGCGCAGTATATGGAGCCGGATGGTCATTACGGTTGTTAATCGACTACGGGCCGGAGAATCAGGACTCAAGCCATTCATGCCTCAGTCCTTGTCACAATGTAAGCCTCCTCGAACGTAAAGGTGTGGCCGTAGTCCAGTCGAAAAAGCCGTACCCGGAGGTTTAGCGTCCTGCCTATCATTTCATTTCAATGGATGCACATCCTTCGATCAATATGTTGACAATGAAATAAACCATAGAAACCCGTTCTTTATAGTATTATAAATCTAGCAAACTTAAATCTAGCAGGACGTATTAAACCTCGTGGCTTTAATAGTTGCAAACCGACAGGTTAGCCTAGTGCACTTGGTCGTAGTTGAGAGTGACTGTGGGGCTGAAAATTAGGCCGCAACTGTTTCTACTTAATATGGCTTCTTAGACACTGTCATGCATCTGAGCTTCCAGCTGTCCTACTAGAAGCCTGGTACATGCAATGGAGCAAAATCATGTGTGGTGCAGCGCCCACTCAGTCAGGCACGCGATAAACGCCGTCGCGTTGGCGTAAAAGTCCCTTCGGAGCTACCTTCTGGTGTAAAGGCTTCATGTTATCGAATAGGTCGCCAGCTGTTGCCGAAATGTCGCAGTTTTTAACTTATCCACTCAGCTTCTCACTGTAAACATTGCTTGTCAAAGGATTACTTTAGTTCCATCTATTTGGTTTCAATAATACTCTGTGCGGATGAATGCTTTTCAATTTTGGCCTGCTCGTAATTATTGCAATCCACAAGAAAGCAGCAGTATTCTAAACCATATTCCTTACTGACGATCCTTTATTGTGCCTCTTTGAACTGTGGTCACGACGCCAGCTATCCGCTCAGCGTATAATGCCTCAACGTTGTTTTGACCGTTCAGATGTTGGCAGAACATGATTGGCTGACTTATCCGTCCCTTATTGGCTCTCTCTATGTTACATTGTAAGTGGCACACTCATATGGGAGGCGAGGTGTCGCCTGGTAAAACGGTGCCTTCTTGACCTAAATTGCAATAAGACCGGACAGAAGTATCCAGCCTGTGAGCACATGTGTCTGCAAACTAAAAAGCTCTTCTCCATGGATCTTTACAGCTGATTTAGAATGGGATGTTTTGGCACATTAAGGACATTTTCCAATCCCAGGAAGATGTCTGAAAGTTGAAACAAATCGGTAGTTACTTTTTCCAAAATGAATGCCTATTTCAATGCTTCTGTCGGCCAAGTTTTAACTGGCATTAAGAGGGCTGTCAGCGAGTTCATTGAAGAGCGCGAAAGACAACCAAGAAGAACAGAATTGGAGGGTACATATCGGAGCCTGTCTTCGTCAAGAGTGTCTTCGCTAGAGACCACGTCCAAAGAAGACTGTCCGGTTATGAAGGACGATTCGCAGGAAGTGCACACTCACCGGCGTACTGAACGAGGCAAGCGACTTTCCATGGATGAAATTTTCCGCAGTATCCATGAGGATCCTTCAAGCTCATTTGATGTCTCAAGATCAACTGATACTGCACGTTCACCAGACCGCGAATCACAAGTTCAAGCCACTAAAGTCATACAAAGTACAGGGGAGGATGTTCAAAGTAACCATATACTGAACTCAGGGGAAAGCTGTTTAGGCTCTGCAATGGTATCAACTGATTTTTCGGATCCTTCCAGTGTAGTCTTGCAACATGTCTCAAACAGTGGTTTGTCAAATGATTCTACAAACACAACACTCATAAATCAACCAAGTAAACAGGTGGATGTTATGAGCGAGAGTCAGTTGGTTTCTTCTGAAACAAAGATAGCGACGGATGATACAGGTTAATTTGATCTCTGAAGCAGAGTTTACTCCTTTGAGTATTTTTCGTAACCTTAAAATCAACATAAAAACCTGTTTTATTTACCAGTCAGTCCTCGTCAATATTCTGGGCATTTCTGACTTTCATTCCGCTTGCAGGTTGACTACTTATTCCTCACTACGAAGCGATCGATTGTAGTACGATTTCGCCCTTCAGTCAATGTGGATTTGAAAACTCAACAAGTATGAGGATATTGTCCCATCATACATGAGAATTAATTTTGGTCAAAGAGTTAGAGTGAAGGAAAATCACTGCAGCGTTGGATTTTATGACAGTCTCATTTTTAAAAGTGTATATTTAAGCAACAATGGTTAAGTTAAACACCTTTCGTCAACGCCTACATCTTTTTCAACGTATACTGTCTTTTGAAACACGTTTTCCTGGTTGGAAAGCCAAAAGATAGCAATTGTAGCAGAGCTAACTTGTACCACATAGCTTCGCACATGGTTTCTAAATGCTTATAATAGATGGAGACAATACGTTAAATAAAAACCTGACGAAATCACCGACGAATTTTATACTTGGTGATTACGGGCCCAGTGAAACCGCAGTCCTTAGTTGCAATGGTATACGGGTGTATTGGGAACGATCAAGCAGAAGCCACGAGAACTTGCCCACAAAACATAAGGTTTTAACTATTCACTGTTCTAAGAAAAAGCAACTTCAACAGAGACTATTATTTTGAAGAAGGTAGTCTTAAAGGTATACTTAAAGCATCGCAAATGGGAATTATGAGATTATCAGAAGAATTCAGAGGTTTATTGGCATTTATTCTGGTTCTGTGCGCACACGCTTTGGCAGAGGAACGGAAACCCGCCAAAATACAAAAACCTGCATGCATTTTCTATATGTGAGTAAAAGCACTCTTTCTATGGAATTTGCCGCTGTCTGACATTAAGTCTTATAGGCATATTTTTGACAAAAGTTCGTATATCAGCTCCTTGGTTCAAGAAACTATTTAGCAGCACTAAACTCGTTCATAAAAACCATTCTTAGTATAAGTAGTCATGAAGTATTTTTTTCGTATTCTGCTTTACTGTCTATACGAACTTTAAAAGTTCTGCAACTACCCTTGTTAGATGTACCTTTCATATATTGAACGTGACAGTCTCATTATTCTATAGAAAACCCTTTTTGACTTGTAACAGGAGGCAGAAGGTCCAAGCACAGTAAATTATATTTTTACATCGATTTACCTTCGTACAGGAAAACTTATAAACTTTGTATTTCTTGAATGCTGCCTCCCCTATTCTGCTTCGCTGCGTAGCATTAATTGAGGAATGGTTTGCATGTTGTCTGTTTTTATTATGTAAAAACCCATATCCACAAGTACGTGTGTCTTGAAATACATTTGAAAACTGAATATCAAGTGTTAATTAACATTTCGTATCCCATGCGTCAGTGTGAAAACTATGTTCACGTTCTTATTAATCAATTGCTTTTCCATCGCATGCCGTAGTAAGTTTCCAAAAAATTTAAAATCCTGAAAATCTAATCAACAGGGATCGTTAAATATGCAAACATTCCGCCGTCAGTTAACTTTGCGACAGCTATGTTATCTTTTTTTATTCTGCTGACAATAATATTTCAAAAATTCCCGCCTTCACTTATTAGGCGATGCAATAGGTCTAGGTTTGAGGAAATAACCGCATCGTACTTGGTGGAGGGCGAGTAACAGCACGGTGTATTTGGTTGCATATGCCAGACTTGACCATTCATGCTTGTGTTGCCTCCAAGCCCAACAAGAATCGAAACGGAATATTAAATGAGTCTGCTAATGAAGAAGAAGTATTTAATTTCCATCTTCCAGAAGAGATTTAAAGCTGCTATTAACTGACATGATCAGTAATTGAGTATTATGTATTTATTATACCCGCAGTAGGAAGCCACTGTAATCTCACAGAGGAGGTATGAGGAGGCCTACGTAGACCAGACATCTTTACGTCATGTTTCGCAGATTTATTCTTTTTCGCTCAAGAGCTTTTAGAAGACTGTGCTGTAGAGCAGACAGGTTAGGATACTATGTTAAGCATTGCCATTTTCCAACTGCAAAAACGTTGAAGTGACATATTTTTTTTTTCATTTTTGCAATAGGGAGTTGCTGTACCTTTGAATTCAATAAGACGAACCTGTACGAATTTCTTGACAGGGATATATCCCTCATCTTATACTTTAATGTGGCAGCATGTCTATTTTACGAAAGAATAAATAGCAACATTATGTAGAGTAATACCTGTAAAAAGACTTTTAATTTCTGCACATTGGCCTCTCCGGAAGCACTGTCATCCTGTGTCGAGTAGAATTGATTTCGAAAACGGCAACATAATGTGTTTTTCCTTTGGCTGTCGCGCTTTGGTTCCGATAAGCCATAAATGTATCGCTAAGGACTTTTTCAAGCGAGATTTTCGTGGCCACGCCAATAGCCAATCTGTAAATTTGCTGACCATAAAAATCTCCGCTCTTAATTACACGAACGAAATGAATTTAGCGTTACCGGTATAACTCTGTGTCCTAATTCAAAACCGCATTTTTTCTAATTTTTGAATGTAGGCTAAGATAGGCATGGATAAATCAGTTTAATTCAAAATCAGTTTAATTCAAAATCAGTTTAATTCATTTGACACCTGCAGCGATAGAAACGCTGACAAACGGTAGCCTAATTGGGTAATAAAAAATCCTTAATTACATGTAATTCAAAATTTTATTTAATTTATGCTACGTTTAACGTGTTTTGCGCTGTCGTCAAAAACTTTTAATATAAATTATCAAATCAACGCGCGTTGCATATACTCAAAGAAACGTAGAACGTTCTGTAAACGTTCTATGAAAATATATTCATCAGCAAGTGAATTATGTAACATGGAGCCTTTTTGCTAATGCTAATTTTAATTGAAAACTAACGACTCCAAACTAGGGTTGCAATTATCAAAACGCCCGATGTTATTATTTTGTTGTTTTGTTGCAAAAGCTAGCATATTACAGTTCGTATCCTGGCTTATGAAAATGGAGCTGCTACTTACAGCAAATTGAGATCCGCTGCGCACCATGCATGGAAAATTCAAAAGATTTATTTCCCTCAATGTCAAGTAATTCCATGCGCAAAGGCTGCAAGCGTTTTTCGAAGACCAGCACTGACTTTGTTATTCTACAGAATCGTGTCTTCTTTAAGTAATTGACAGGACATGCTTACACTGAGCAGTATCCGCTGGATCCTGCGGAAAACAGTTATTCGTATTTTGTGCAGATGTGTTAGGGCATGTTTGACTTTTAAAAGCCTTTGAGTTCTTTTACCCTAGATAATGAACACTCATTTTCATTGGATGCAATTAAAATCCAGTAAGGGCAATAACTGTGTAATTCTGAGTAAATCATGCCGTTAGGCTGACAGAGATTCACGAATCGAAGTTGACAGTCCCGTTATCGTATAGAACTTGCAAGTTAGCTTCATGTAAGCTTTTCTTAAAACGAAATGATTCTCAGCCTGTTAAGGTTTTGCTGCCTTGTGTGCTGATTAATTGGGCAATAACCCTGGATCCGTTACTTCGAACCACTGGCCTAACTTAAATCCTCGTTCCTAGTTGAGGACGTTCGTGAGAACTGGAATGCTGTTGGCCAGCAAGTAAAAGAGCGGTTGGATCAACTGGAGAAAATTATTGCAGCAACAGATGAGCTGAAGATGCTGGAACGCGATCTCGACCGTTGGATGTCGCGAACCGAGACGGAACTGGCCTCTGCACTTGGCCTGTTCTCCGACCCCTCGGTCTCCTCGGCGGAACGGAAATCAACAATACAGGTTGGTTCGATGTTCCAGACACATTGTCTTTAATACTTAAACTGGCTATCTCAACAAGGGGAAAGACAATGACTCAGTTTTTCGATGATAACTTATGAAATTAAGACAAACATCATGAACTATTATCAGTCATATAATAATTGTCGTTATAATTGAGTACGTACTTAATCTAACAATAATATTGGTTTTATATCACTGAGAATTTTTTCTGTCGAACAGTAAAGGAATTTAGTTACCTGATAGATTCTGATGTGGGGCATAAATTGGCTTTGTGTTGGAATAAACTATACTTTTTGTGGTTAGAATCCCTAACTGCCGGCAGGTAGCCTTCAAACTTATGCGAGAAATTAAAAAAATGTTATCCATCGGAAGATGCATTTTTTCGAGTATCAACCTTGTAGGAGAAATAGTTTGCTACCCAATAAGTACAAAAAGGAATCCTATATAAGTGAGTTGCATGAAATACGATTGAATTAAGAAGCGCATCGAAAATTAACGGGAATAAATTATGCCGCTTTTGTAGTCATTTTTATGGAATATGGTTATTGACAATAGCCGGAGTGAAGCGCGTATAAAAGCCAACTGCGACTGAAATATTTTACGGATTATGCAAGACTGCAAAGAAACATAAGTAAAATTTCCTAAATAAAAAGCAATTTCGGATTGTTAATCAGCATTTTGTGAGATCGTTCTGTATGCGTAATTGTAGTTGGCAGGTACTGTTGCGTACCCGGAGCGTCTAAACCCTTGCTAGTAAAACGTATGGCCAAAGGGACAACTCGCTATGCCTAATGGTCACAGTTAAAGGTTAAAAGTGAAAAGGACAAAACATGCTTGGGACAAATAAACAGACTCGTGCCCGCGTCGGCAGTGCCAAGACGGAAGGGTTTTGTACAAATGTCACTAAGTGCGTGGAGGGCACTACATGAATCACCGAAAAATGACATTTTTCAACGAATATATTTTCGGCTGGGCATTCAGCTAAAGATTTTTTCAAGGAGTGGAGACGTCCTGTGGAGACGTCCCTGTATTGTAGGAATCTCCGTCAGAGAGTCAGTAAAAAAATTCGAAGTTTCACAGCGGGTTTGGTGTTGAGCTGGGGCATAATTACCTGCCGAGAGTTGATCAGTCAGAAATCGTCCTTGGCGGCGCTTTTTACCTTTTAGGCAACCTTTGCGATGGTTGCTTACTCATTGCTGCATGTCATCTGGATTTCTGAACCAAATAGGAATTTTCATTTTTTAGTTCTGATTCCCAAGTGTCTTTTTAGTGCGATCGGTAAACACCTACAGTTCTAGAAGAGTTTGCAGGAACAAATATGCAAACCTGACCCATGCATACTACGTTGACTTTTCGATCAAGCCTTACAGCCTTGTTTCACCTTTCTGATGTGTGTTACCATGAGCTAATTTACTCGAATTGATAAAGGAAAAATAACATCTTCATGCAAAAGGATTTCATTTTAATAATGCATGATTCTTAGCGCAATTCTCTGGAATCTAAAAATGCTGAGCTGTCAACAAAGTTAAGGCAGTAAAAGCCTTCATAGTTTGGAACCAATAGAAAAAATAGAAACAGTTTAACCGTTTATGTCCTCTTTAATTGATACGAATCGGATTATATCCCCAATGGCTAGGAAATACGGACTGTGCAAATCTGGCCATGTGAGTCTTTTAAAGACTAGTGATGCTGATTTTACATTGGAAGTAGACTACGTTTTAACTAGAACTTAATGGCCTGTCAGGCATATCTCAGTCAGGCATTTAGTCACAGCTACCGTTATCCACACTGAATGTTTATGAAGTTTCAAAGTTAACTGACCACAGCTGGCCAATCTTCGGTTTCCATTTTTGAGGTTCATTTATTTTCTTTACGACGATTTACAATGATTCAGATTTGTATTACCTCTTACTGCAGGTACTCCATCGACAACGCTAAATTCGACAGCGCTATATACTGAGGTCTCCGAAAATTTGTTTTGAAACAATATTTAGTCCTGGTTTGGTTTTCTTTAGTCTTAGCTACCTGTTTCCGAAAACCAAGGTCTTGCCTTTATATTCTGCTCTGAGGAGAAAACGTTTTAGGAAATGAAATTAATGAAAAATTCAGACTTTGCGGGAACCACATAGAAAGCCTCCCAGAGAACGTAAAAAGCCTTCTCTTGGAAATTGTAGTTTCTGCACGTTTGAATATGGAGTCATGCCTAACAAACTTGTTGCTGACCCGAACAAAAATTAGACAGAAGAAAACCGGTTAACTAATCCAGCAGCAGCCATATTCTGAGTGAAATTGTCTAAAATTGCTAAAAACGACACTAAATAGCAACACACATATCTAGCGTAGAAGGCATTTCGAACCCACAGGTATTCTGAATTTTTTTTCAAATTCACCTGTTTAGCTCTTCCAGCTGTAAGTTCTGTTTAAAAATAATTGCATGCATTAAATTTATTTTCAATTATAATATTCATCTACCTTTAACAATAAAATCTCTTTTTTGTTCCTGATACTCATTTATGGTGATCCTAGGATCTTTAACGTCTGTACTGTCCCGTAGTGTAGTTCAAACCAGGCACGGCAACGTTGTGTATGGCAAGCAAGCGTTGGCCACCCACAAGGCCATTTGCCACGCCTCATCGCCTTTTGAATGAAATCTTTCCCCTGTGTGTGGTTTTTTGCTGTTTGTTTTATCAGGCGCCGAAGGTTTTTTCGCCGTGGCATCAGCCATTGTCACAGATTTGCCGCAATGATGCCGATTTAATATGTCTTAAATATGAAAATGCTCATTGCTGGATAGAAGGAAAACCTGTCATCCCAAGGAAAAAGAAGAATTTGAAATGCCCAAAAATTATCTATGAACGCACTACTGCTCCCGATCACAACTTACTGGACAGTTTGCCTTTGATTGAGCTCAATGACAAAGGAATCCAGATTTAAATCATAGTTAATCTAAAACTGGGGTTATGTAGGACTGGCTGACCATGCCGAAATTTCCCCTAACATAATACAAATTTGTTTAAGGTAACATCAGAACAACACAGTGTTCGATATATTTTTATATCTATCGTTATCGTTCTTTTTAAAGCTGGAATGCAACTCTGGAATTTTTTACGGTAATTAGGAGCACAATCCGAGAACCAAGATACCTTTAAAATGGTTAGGGAGAACTTGGAATGAATCCTTTTAGCCCAGTTGCTCTCAGCAGTCGGCGAACCACAAGCACAAGCAGCCTTCCGGTTTCAAATGAATTTGCTTACTGAACAACGATCCCACATTTGAACTGTCACCCCATATATCACCAAATGCGATTGGTGTGATTCAGTTTTGGTACATCAAGAAAATCACAAAAGATCGGATCGCTTACAGCAAAGTTTTACGTGTGCATTGCCTGCATAATTCATTTTGACTCCCAGAATGCAGAAATGTTTTGTTTCTTGGAGCTTAACAGCATACTTAAACACTCCCTTGAAAAAAAGTTTGACATTATATGCTTTAACAGGTATTCAAGAGTATTCTATTTTTTTGTAAATCTAATCTCCACTTCGGATGGCCATTTTATCGTTTCGAAAATTCAAAGTATTAATTACAAATTTTTTTTATTTAGACTATGTTGGGCAGAGTGCTTTCAACAAATGATCATTAATTTTTTGCGGTAACACGTCCCTCTTTGCTCGGTTGCAGTTCACGCCGGCTAAGTAAGAGTATTTATTATGACTGTAATGTAAACGTTTGTTGTGAATCGTGTTCGGAATACCTCCCTACTCTGAAAGAGTTAAAGGTAGGCATAGAGCCAAGTTTAATGTGTTTATTAGACTGTATCTGCACGTCAGCAAAATGGCCATTTGATAGAGCATTGCAAATGCGTACTTAATGCGCCAATTCACAAAATAACCTTATTTTCAGCAACCTGACTAGGTTCAATCCAGGGTCATTTATTGGTTCCTCGTATTGTTTTAGAGTGGCTTATTTCCATGTAATAACCCTATGTAGAGCGAATTGTGTTCCACCATAGCTTATTAAAGTTGCTGAATCCAGTGTTGAGTGACCATTATTCAGGGTTTTTTTAAACCTTGGGTTAAAAAAATGCACGCTCTGTTTTGTCTGCCTAAGCGGTTGTTAGTAAGGAGAAAACGCATTGCTCGAAAAATATTTAATCGTCATTTATTTGTTGAACATTGCTTGATGTCCAGTCCTCCGGTGCTTTAAAATTCTGCTTCATGCTTGATCGGCAAAAGACCGGACTTACAAAGAATAAAAAAATGAAACACTCCTTACACCTTATCCGTTGCTCAAAGAAAATTACCAATGAAATTAGGAAGAAGTATGATTGGCCGTTAATGAATAATGGCAATCAACTCGGCCGGCGGCTTGCTGATCATTTACTCAAAATATTTTCTTTCATTCAGATGACTTTTGTTGACAGTAAAGGTTACCTAGTCGTTTTTGTTGTCGACGTTTTTGCATATTTTTAAACGCTCATTGCTTGAATATTACGGCATGATGTCATCTGGGGTGTGTAATTAGAAATTTGATTATATGGAAAATTTTTATGAATGAATATTGTGTTCATTTGACTTACGTAAATTCTTCCTTATAATTTGTTTCACTACCAAGAAAACGTTTACAAGTCTATTTCTCAGCTTACCTATTTAGAGCATCAACTTTATTTAGAAGAAGAAAAAAATGAAGAAGAAGAAGATATGATCACTGGAACATGGTGCTTAATGACCTCACGTTTCGGATTTTCTATCGAACCCATCATCAGGGACACTTGCAGAAAAGGGTACTTGGGGCACAAGTTGCGCAGTATTTAATAGTGCATGGTCGCCAGACCACAACAGACCTACTGTCGCTGGCAGTCCTCTTGATCATCGCTAGGGGTCGTAGTTGATGCGATGATTGCTTCTTGGTCCGTACGCGAGTCGTAAATGGCCGCGATTTCATCACCGTTGTCTATTTCAGGCGTGACAATTGCTCGGTCATTTGGCTCGCTGTCACCGGGACTACGGGTCACACGCATCCTCCCCTAAGGCTAGCAATTTTGCCCCGAGAAAATTGCAACACAGAATATGGAACCGCGCGATCATTGTGCTTCTAAATCGACTGCAGGTCAGAGAACCATGACTCAAGCCGTTCACGGCTCACGCGGTTGTCAGCCCTTGCGAGAATTTCGGCCTTGTCAAACTTGAAGGTGTGGTCGGGTCCCGTCACATGAGCCACGACTAGAGAGTTAGTGACATTCCTCCTCACTGCTGCCGCGCGCTCGGCCATTCGCGTGCGGAGTTGTTTCTCCGACATAGGTGTTTTGTCCGCAACTGCACCAGATTCGCTCAACGACGCTAAACGTTTCTTGCCGTGGTAGCGGGTCTTTTGACCTCATTATTTGGCGTTGGAAAGTTGCGTCTGGTCGGTGTGCAACTCAAACTCCAAATAGTGTGAGAAGGCGGTAAGGGCTTCCGAGACGTTCTTCACGTACGGTAGCGCTTGCCAAAATTTGGGGCTGGTGTGGTTCGGTCTCTCGCCTTGGTTGCGCATGCAACTGTCGACAAAGTTGCGCAGATAGCCTTTCGCACTGAACACTCTTCGAAAGTACTGCAATTTGGCAACCATGTCTTCTGATTCGCTGCAGTGGGTCGCGACACGCTGATATAGTGTAAGTACGCAACCGCGTTTGTGACTGATTGGGTGGTTGCTGTTTAGCTCACTACTTGCAGTGTATTTGTCGCATTCCTGAATACTTTAGTTTTGTGGCCACTACAATCTTTCCGACAGACGAGGACGTCCTGGAACTCCCCTGTTCGCTTCGATCTGCAAACTTCATTTTATGCTGCCATCCAACATGGACTTGAAACATTGTTTTCTTCTAAAAATGTTTTAAAAAACTATACAACTTAAGATTTAAATGGTGTGAGGGATGTGGCCTGAGAATTGCAACTCAATTTTCAATTTTTATATAATATTGTTTGGAACATTTCAGCTGCTGTCTGCATAGCCTCTTCCATTAGATTTCAAACCATCAGCATTTTCGCGAGGCATTTAAATTAAAGTTTGAAAGGAAAACGGAGAAATACAGCTTAGCACCTCTGTTCTTCAGCGCGGTTCATATTTTCATCTAAGTGAAAGGTGGTAAATTTCGAATAATCCAGGTCGCGTCAAAATATCTTCGGATTTGAGCCTCGTTTAAATTCAGTGTTCATTGTTAGTGCAGTTTGAAAAATGTAAAGCTTACAGGTCAGTTTTTCAAACAGCTTTGGTGAATCCTTCAAGTCAAACATGAAATTCTGCCATACTACTTCAGAACCTACTGATAAACATGCCTCGTGTTTAATTCGTTAAACAGTACTTACTGAACGTTAAATGCCTATTTTGTCTTCTTTACTTCTTATCTTTTTTTTCGTACAGGACATAATAAGCCACCTACCAGAAGGTGAAACCAAATTCGGCGTGCATCAACAAAAGTGCGAGGAAATTTTGAGCACTTTCTCAAAGGAGGACACACAAAAGATTCGATCGGATCAGAGCAATATTCAGCGTCGGTGGTCACAACTAGTTATGCGGTGAGTTTTGAATGTGACGCCGACCAAAAAGGCACGTTGGTCTGAGTGTCTAGGGTTTTTAACTTGACCTCTTGCAGACCGTATCCTGAAATGCGAGAAGAAATAGAACCTACGGTAGGAGTTGCAGCTCAACAGAAACCTGTTAAAGCTGAGTACAGTGAGACGGTTTTGTCAGATGTTTGTAAAATTCTGGAAGAAACTGCGAATCAAAATATTTAGCATTTAATTTAAATGCACTCTCAGCTCAGCATTTTTGTACCGCATGTGATTTGGAGAGCAGCAGAAGTTTCACGTTACAACTTACTCATCGCAAGGTACAGTTTACCACAAACTACTAGCCATCGCGTTTTGAGGACCACACGTTTTTGTTAGGCAACAATGCACGAAGAAGGCTGCCTGACAATTTGGTATTTGGTCGTTTGAATAGTTTAAGTTGCCTTGGGTTTGTTTATTACACAAATAACAGGCAGCAAAGCAGAGGGAATGTTAACTGTTTGCCTCCTAGCAAAAGCAATTACTTTAGCAAAGTGTAAAAAAGAAATAAGTCATTTTTGCAGTGGAGATACTTGCTATCGCATAAGCAAGATATTTGTCAAATATCATAAAAATGCTCATAAAGGATTATAACTGAAGTATTCCATATATTAATTGGAAGATAGAGGATGCCATAACCACATGCTCATGAATTATAAATCCCGTGTAATATTCCCAGTTCTTAGAGTTTTGTTATTGATCGTGCGTTCAATTTTAAGTTCTTAACGTAATGGTGGGTGGAATTCCTTTTTAAGAAGATTTTTTGATTGTTCTCCAGACGCTGGAAGAATATCTATGCGACATTATACATCCAGGCTTAGTAAATATGGTCTGAATCACTGAGCCTTAGCCCTGTCTTCCTCGGGTTTTCAACGAAGGCCGTTATACTTAATGATTTAAACATGAATTAAAACGGTTACAGGGAAGACAAAAATCGGCAAGTAAGAAAACCAAGCACTATTTTACAAAATACAAAACAGTTTCCAATTTCGAGGCAAAAATAAAGCATTTATTACCTGTGCCATTTAAGAAGTTTATAATTTATTCACCAAAAGTGCATAACCAGCTTAGTCAAACGTCCTTTTTTTCTCAAACTTTCTTATGCTCACGGATCTACGGAAGCAGGTGACCACTTTGTAAGTTAGGCCGGCACTAGTCACTCGCTCAAAGGCCAGCATCTCATCATGAATTCATTATTTTACGATTATGTTCCGTAGAATTTCATGCGGTTATCTCGCTGAAGAAGTCATTCTGATTTAACCAGATCTTTCTAAATTTTATTCCGTGGTTCCTAAACGGAGAATCACGATATTTTCGGATGCTTTTTTCCATTTAGTTTAGGCCCACTTTTGTGGCATTAAAAGTGCATTTTTGTCTGGATCATCCAGACCGTTTTGCATAGCTTCTCCTGTAATGTTTCTAAGGGTGCAACAAGCAAGACGCAGACAGCTGTTTAACGGTTGGTACCACTCATCAGTACGTCATATGCCCTATGCATCGACCAAAGCGTCCCTTTTGCGCATTTGGCAGCATTTATCCCCAAACCGCTATAATTAAAGGCAAATGCGTGACTTGAAGAAGGATATAATGCGTTAAAGCAAGAACACCTTTTAGTCGAAAGATTTTTTCTGCCATCTTGTCAACCGCTGATTAAACACTATGGCCATGATTTTCCATCCCAGTTACTCGGAGTAGGTTAGATATTACTCAACAGAACAGAGGTTAAAATAATTCTGGTGCAAGAAAGACTCGGTCTAGGAAAGCACGTCCAAAACCTCATCAGAGTACGTTGTGATTTCTTAAAAGTTTCAACAATAGCTCAGGGTTGGTTTATGGTTGTGTTTAGGATACGATAATAGGTGCACTTCTTGGCATTTACTGGAGGTTGGAGTTTTGCTATTTCCATGTCGTGTCAAGGGGCCATATAAATGAATCCAGTCTTTATAACTTTTAAATAGTTTTTAACTGAGGTTATGGAAGTTTTCGGCCATACGTAGTACAATGGAGAAAGAGAAAAGGCTCATTGAAGCAGGTTTCTTGAACGGCTTACTATGGTCAAAGTCCTTCGAATCCCACCGAGACCGCCGCGTTTTTCAAAAATGGGATCAAAGGAATTATTTAAATCTGCCAAAATCTTCTATTTTAGTCAAAGTGATAAATGCCCAAATTTCAATGAAATTGCAAATGAATTTCGACCTGTTTGGTCTTGGGCAGCTGAACGGTTTTTTTTCATTTTATGCTTCGGTCTTTTACTGTATGTTCAGCAGGATGGAGAGCTGCCTGCATGAAGAATCATCACCTTGCTGCGGGGGGTGGCAGAGTCTTTGTGTGGTCTGCTTTCTGTGTACGTTTTGATACAATCCTCTGAATGCCCGAGATAGACGAGATGCATGTCAAGCTGGAAAGAAACTCAATACCACGCTTCAAATTTTATTCAGTCTCTTTTGGGTAGCCCAGAGTATGGTGGTCGCACGTGGAGTGTGAAACATCTGCCCAGTTTTTCCAATGTGTGATGCATGCGTAAGGTCAGAGTTAAGCCTCCTAGTTGAAACTTTTTGCAGGCAACGCGTAATAAAATATACGCCTTTCCTAGCAGGGCACTCACTTATCATGGAAATATATATAACGAACGAAGAAACCTTACTCGTCTATGAAAAGAAATCTTTAACTTTACAGTTACTACTTCTTATAAAGCAAGGAAGCACAGCAAATCAACGGCAAAATATGCTTAGAACTCACCTATTCACTTTTATTTGCAACTTCTCGGATAAACCGTTCTTCTAGAGAGAGAGAGACGCTTTATTGTGAAATTAGTCTTCCAAAATTTTCCGCAAAAGACCTCCGTTCACTGTGGATAAAATTGGTATGCAAAAGAGATAGCACCGGAAGAAAATGGAAGATAGATAGCAAACGGAAGCTACAACTGTCAGCATCATGAACGGTCGTCCGTAAATGCGTCGCAAAATGCGTCACAGGCGTCGTGAGAAAATTATCTTCTTATCGTGGTTAATAGAAACAGAGAGTGATGCATAGCAGTATTTAATGAGAAAAATGGGTCAGCCCGTGTACATATAATAATATTCACATATGAATGAAGGATTAAAAAATTCTGGCTAAAATCCAAAAGCCCACCTGAATCGTAGACATACGCATGAAAAAAGATGGCAAATATAATTGCGTGATCTGGAATATAATTTTTAGTGTTTTATCCGCAAGAATGATTTAAGTATGTCGAAGGAAACGTGCTTTTTCTTATTTAAACTTCTGCATTCAAAATCTAAATAAGAAAATGTTGCTGTAGAAACATTTTCGCATTTTAACGATCAGTGAGTCTTACTGTATTCAATTAAATGAACAGATATACCTAGGGAATCTTGTTAGAGCCTGTTTTACGTTTTCTCGTAGGTCCTTTTAAATAAAACTGTCGATCGTCATGCATATGTATAAAATAAGCCATTGACATTTTTTAGAAGCTATCTATAGATCGGTGTGACGGGCAAAACGAGTAAATCGGTTTTTACCAAAAACAACCGTGCAGTAAGTTTTACTTACCGTCCCCACTAGAAAGCAACCTTAAATGCCGACTCATAACTTATTCTAAAAAGCATCGTATTTAAATGCACATAGACGTAGCTAATGACGAATTGTCTTCTAGCAGAAATGCTATATTATTTAAAGCCGCAAATGTGGTTGGTACTAGTATTTTATGACTAAGATCCGGTACATTTTAAATAAAAAAATATTAACTTTGCGATCTGCGATGTTGATGGTTTGTATGCGAATCCTGCAAACGTTTCTGATATGCCATGGCGCATTTTGTTCCGGTCCAAAATAATAACCCTAATATTATTTTCGTTTTGAATCGCAAACGTAGGAATTTACTTAGTTTCAGTTATTATTAAATAATTATAAGTTTTGATGAAAGAAACATAAAAGAAAAATATTGAAACAGTTTCGTACATTCATACAATTGCTTTCATTGCTAACATCCCTTTTAGTAGTAACGAAAATGGTAAAACCTAAATTTACAAACATTTCCATTAAAAGATTCAAAAGACGACTTGGAGAGCATACGCTCTGCTTTCGATAACTTCTCTTCAGGACAGTACAGTTAGAGGGAAACGTTGGAACGCGTTCCATCGTTTCCCTTTAACTGTACTGGCCTGAAGAGAAGTTATTGAAAGCAGCGCGTATGCTCTCCAAGTCGTCTTTTCAAAAGTTAAATTGTGAAAATCCAGTGAAGCTGCATTACCTGGCCTAGGTCACGAAAAATAAACCGAAATTCTGAAATAGTTTTCCCTTGGAAAGGCTTTTGTATACTTCATTTCAAAGCTTTGATAAACTATAAATAAGATGCTGGATGAAGTGAATATTTTACCGTTTAAATAAATCGCTTGATCTCTAACGTATTTGAAAACAAAAAATACCCGTTACTCGTGGATAGAATTTTAAGTACACGTAATTTGTCGCCACATAAGTACAAATATGTATGTGTGTATTTGAATATGTAAAGGCAGTGGAAATAATGAAAAATACAAGCTGTTTAAATAGCTATTGTTCTCCCGAAAGTGGTTTATACAGGTTTTTGAAAAGAAAATCATTCAAAAACCAACCTCGTATAGTAACTCAAGTATCATACATTTATGCTGCAAAGTGATCAATATTACAACCTCACCTAATTAATCCTTTTAAATAGAAAACGCATTTCAGAATACCGGTTAACACTTGATGGTAAAGTTCTGCGAATCTTTGTCTTTGCCAAGCCCTAGAGCTTTAGCAACACTGGAGCATATTTGATAAAACAGTTTGCACTGACAGTCTCATTTCACAAGCACTTCTAATTTAAAATGCCTAACCGTGGTGCTAGGTGACAAGATGGCAAAATTTTGGGAATCGCAGATTGAATCTTTTCCGTGCGTAATGTAAACTGCTGCCCAGTATCTCGAAGCTGAAACACTCCAAAGCAAAAAGACGGCAGAATTACCTTCGCACTAGCATATCTGCACGGAAGTATTTTTTTCTCTTGCGGCATAACAACAAGTAACGATGTGCAGATCAGTTTTGAAAGGGGCTAAAAACTGTGCACAAACAACCGAAGTCGACTTTAGAATCTGCCATTCGGGCACGTGTTTTCTCGACAAAAATTAGAAAAGGATTCTGGACATCCGAACGCTTTTAAAATGGGTGAGACAAGTACTGTGAACATTCGGTCTTTTGAAATAACGCATCAAAATCTGCTCTAATAACCAAAAATACTGCTTGTTGCTCAGTTTGTAACGCTTGTAACCTAAAGGAACCTTAAAGTTAAACTTCATCGGACCTTTTATATTTAACCGGTCTTGCTGTTAGTTATTTTCCTCTAGATTTGTTTAGCTGCTTCGCAGTTTTCGTGCTAGTATACGCGTCCACAACATCGAAAATGTATTTTGTCTGGTAGACACGGTTATAATCACTATTTAAAGTGATCAGGGTCAGCCCGTGTCGACAGATATACCTGTAGATTTCATTATTTTTTTGAAAATGCATACAAAATTTTAAGGACTATGCGTTCTGCCACTACAAATACACTTGAGTTTTCTGCAGATCCCTCATTTAGAGACAAGGTACCTCAAAAAGCGGCTTAGTGAAATTTCCGTTGTTCAAGTGAAAAGGAGTTCGGACTTGCCGCATTATATCCCTATTTAAAAAGAAAATTTCCATTTTCCTAACAAGCTTTTCCCCTTTAAGTTAAATCTGTATATCCACATCAAAAAATAGCAAAAGAAAGCAGGGATTAACATACGTTAAGCAGGCGATAGACTTCACGTTTATCATTTCTTTCAGTCTTCAGTACTAGTCCATTGTAATTTTCTACTGCCTGGAAGTGCAGAGCAAGTTGAACACCAGTAGCAAGCCTTCCTTATAAATCAAACCATTTCTTGCTGCAACAATTCTGGTGCGTTTAAACCTAGGATGATTAAGCAATTAAAGTGGATTGGTAGATCGCCAGCCGAAGGATTACACGGCCCTACACATGGTGGAATAGCAGACTATAATAACACCCTCTTACTATGTTCCGTATGACATTGTCAGATAGATCAGCTCCGACAGTCTGTTCCGAGTGGAACATGGGTCATGTTAATCTATGAATGTGCTGCGTGCGTTGAGGGATTGTCAACCACTGTAACCACACCTGCGTCACATTCCCCATGACTTTGTCTTACCTTTGAAAAATGGCGAATGTGCGATCAGAGAGTGAGTTACATGCGTCGCAAGTTGGATTTCGTATGCAAAATTCCCACCTTGTGCGGCAGTGTAGACAACGGTCGAAGTACAGGGAGGCCTCTTCCGTGCCTTAGTGATTGAATAGGGTACAAATTGGAAATGCTGTTTAACTGGGCCTACCGACACGACGTTCGGACATTTTCCTTCTGTCACTTCTGCTATTTTGCGTCATTCAGTAATATTTTATGCCACAGTATTACTTCAACTTCTAAAAATGAGTGAGAGAACAGTTTACCACTGTCTATTCACTTATTCGCGGACTTTCTTTCCTAGAGCATCTCTAAAATACTCAGTATTTATTTTCACTTATTTTCCTAGATACATGCATGTTTTATCGTAAAAGCGATTTAGAGAATTTAGATAATAATAGTAAAGTTTTGTGCCTAAATGTAGGTAACCGCACGAGTTTTCGCCCTGGTAAATGTAAAGCATTTATACGCGTTCATGAGCTGCTGTAAGCGATATACGTTGAAAGTTATTTTTATAAGCTGACGTTGCAGTAAATTTAAAACGTTTGAGATGACAGTTGAGGGTATATTTGGTGTTTAAACAAAACTCACGCCATCATAGGGGCTTGAATCGGGACTTCCAGTATTTAAGTGTACACGTGGCTCCTAATCCCCATGAATACCCACATTTAAACAAAGTTGCAAACGATCGCATTTAATTGTGAAAAAATAGGAATATCGTTGAAACAACAATAACAAAAGTACTTAATGAACTGCCTCCAGAATTTTCTCGGGTAAATGGATGCTACGTTTTATGCGAAACCCTACTCTTAAAGGTTTATACGTTTAATATTTAATCCTTAGTTTGGAGAATAAACAATTGCCGCATTTGTACATCATGTATGTTTGCGAATTGTGATGAAAATTATCACTTCATTTATATATATATATATATATATATATATATATATATATATATATATATATATATATATATTGACAATGTGGAACCATTGTGGTCATTTCTGGCTTATTAGCCGTCATCAGCCAGTCATACCCACTCTCAAGTGTGGAACACCTGGGATTCAAACCCGCGACCTTTGGGTATTGAGTCGAACGCTCAACCATTGAGCCAGGGGGTCGTTGCTTTGTCGGTTGCGATCGGGAATATGATGATAGTGTGCGGCTCATCGATCTGCTTAAGGAACATTTATGTTTCATTGAGCCCTGGAACTCAGACTAGAGTCCTCACAGGCGGTCGCATAGCGATGTGTAGCATATGTTGACAATGTGGAACCGACAATGACAAGGGAGACCGGAATGGCCGTTTCTGGTTTATTAGCCGTCATCAGACAGTCATACCCAATCCCAAGTGTGGCACACCTGGGATTCGAACTCGCGACCTTTGGTATTTGAGTCGAACGCTCTACCATTGAGCCACGGGCTCGTTGTTTTGTCGGTTGTGATCGGGAATATGATGATAGTGTGGGGCTCACCGATCTGCTTATGGAACATGCATGTTCCGTTGTGCCCTGGAGCTCAGACTAGAGCCCTCGCAGGCGGTCGCATAGCGACGTGTAGCATATGATGGAATGGAACCGACAAAGACAAGGGAGACCGGAATGGCCATTTCTGGCTTTTAAGCCGTCATCAGCCAGTCATACCCAATCCCAAGTGTGGCACACCTGGGATTCGAACCCGCGACCTTTGGTATTTGAGTCGAACGCTCTACCATTGAGCCAAGGGCTCGTTGCTTTGTCGGTTGCGATCGGAAATATGATGATAGTGTGTGGCTTACCGATCTGCTTAAGGAACATTTATGTTCCATTGTGCTCTGGAACTCAGACTTGAGCCCTCACTAGTGGTCGCATAGTGACAAAGCCAGAAATGGCTGTTCCGGTCTCCCTTGTCTTTGTCGGTTCCACATTTGCAACATATGCTACACGTCGCTATGCGACCGTTTGTGAGGGCTCTAGTCTGAGTTCCAGGTCACAATGAAACATAAATGTTCCTTAAGCAGGAAGCATTCGAATTACAACGGAAAGATGTTAAACAAATTATGCCTGCCTACTTGTGCAATTGAGGCAAAAGGTTAAAATATATTTGCGCATTTTTCTGCAGTTTGCTCAATCAGTCTTTAATAATTCTATCCTAATCTGCTACCTTGGTTGGGTTTTCGGAAAACCGGAGCAGTAAACTTTATTTACGGGACTGGTTTGCCAATTTCAGGACGGAAGTATGCTTGGGTTATGGTTGGCTGATCTCCACAAATAAATGAACCGTAAAAATTGCAGTCGGTACTACCACGTGAGTCCGATTTTGGTTTTCCCAGGCGGTGCTATGATATACTGCTTATATCTGTGAGCATTTAAGGAATTTGTTAAGGCAGTTACGTGGAAAGCTTCAACTGATTAACGCTACTACGTCACTTGCTATGTGGAAAATCGGTGATTAGCAGTAAGCATTTATTTGAGTGGCATGTTATAATCTCCAAAAAACAGCTTAAAACCCTCTAAGGATTTAGAACGGCTGGGCCAAATAACGCTTTGGGGAGAGAATCGTTCACTAACTGCCCCCTTCGATTTCAAAAAATTGGACCTGAGATAGTGCTCGAACTTTTCCTGGGGGTGTTCAACAGTAAAATAGCTTATGCACTTTATATTTTATTTTTATATCCTGACACTTAACTAAACAGGACAATCCGGAGGATACAGTTGTGTTTTTCTCAAAAAAAAACCATCAAGCTTAGAAAACTAGTTACTGGGTGTATATATAATTGTGATTCGTTATCGTGCTGGCTAGGCTGACGGTAAAACTAGTTAATCGTAGCTCATTGATCCCTCTAGCAATAATTAAATGTTCGAATAGTGAAGGCTCTGTTATCTTTATGAATAAAGCAGTCGCATAAACAATGTGCCAGGTAATTCATAAGCGGACTAATCAGTTGATACAAAGGGGGAGCCCAATTTTAATGGCCATTGGAGCCGGCATTTTGCTTGATTGGATTTCCAATAAGAAAGTTATTCTCTGTGGTAAGTGGGTATGATTTGCCCATTATAAGATCCTTAACAAAACATTTTAAAGGTTTATTAGTCCTAAAAAACCGCACTATAAGCTAATAGTGACTTTTTGGTTGTTTTACATTCAACGAAAGATCCGGGAAACTCTTCGCAATTCTAGCTGTCTTATGCAATGATGCGGCACCTGCAGACGTGTATTCATCAATATCAGCCTTCGAGCGCATGCCAATTTAGTCCTTTTGTCATTGAAACCTGTGCGTATAGAAAGAGGGAATACGTTTGATGACACCATCCTCCCCTTCATTGATCTCTGGCGCTTTCAGCATTGATTTTTGAGATCGACAATTCTAATATGCTGTCAGCCAACTGACTGGATTTAGTGGGCAACTCTTAAATGATCTGATCTGTAGTATTCAAAACTGCAGCACCTTTCTCTACGTAAGACTTATTTCCGATGAAGTTTTTTTCATCAATATATGGCAGCCAAACTTTGTGTTAGAAATATTTTAACCGAACTTAAAAAGGGTTGAAATCGTAATTTAATGGATCCCGGGGTGGCCCTGTAGCACTCAAACCTTTCTCTAATTGTTGAAATTCACGGACACTCCTCAAAGGTGACAATTATTCTTACAGTGGAGAATGGGCACGCCCCAATCGTTGACAGGGCTCCTTTATGCTTTGGGGTTCACTCTGAAGCTTCGCCATACAGTGACTAGTTTTATAGGCAGGAGAGCATTACCAACAATCATAGGTTCCCTGTCTGTGTTGGTAATTTTCTTTCACCTATTCTCATCTCTTGTTCCATCCTGATGATTAGTTTCGAGACATACTTTTTCCAGTCAACTGCTCTATTTTTAAACAGGTAACAGGACTAAAATAAAATAGCCTTTTTTGCATATTTCTTATCAGATATGCCATTTATGGCCTACGTGGCCTTATCTGACCACTGGGACGGAAAAATAACCTTCTCTCTACCAAGAATGCTTTCTGGGATAATGTCCAGAAAGTCCCATTGTGCACATTGGCGCATAGCTCGTCGCTTATTGGTTGTCTCAAATGCATTTATGTAACTGGCACTAGAGATAACCCGATGTGGCCGTACACTGCGGCGCTCAGACTGTGGGCGATTAACTTTGCCCACAAAAAGCTATTATCTTTAACAGTGCATGTTATTATGCATTAAGATATCTGGTGGTGTGATCTTTTGCAGCCTTCGTGATGCCCTGGAAGGCAACGTCCAAGTTGATTCCGACTTCATCGAGATACCAATCAGTCCTAGAACCGGTTCGAGAGTTAGCGCGACCTACCAGCCGAAAATGAGTCAGCCTTCGACTCTCGACCGCTCCCCACACGGGAATCAGCACCCGCTCAACAAATCAGACATTGCCTTCCCCGTCGAATCCAGGCGGCTGGAAACCTCAATGCACCTGGATAAGAAAAGCTCAGCGTCAAGGTCACCATGAACAGCGGGTGAATTGCCATCTGTTTCCTACTTTCCTTCATTTGTTCGTCTGCTCCAAAAATGTCAATGCTTTTCCACGCTCTGCTTTCTTTAATAGGATGATATGGGCTATACCCGTGCCGCGCCCAGTAACGGCTACCACGGTACGATGGGAGAACCGGTGAGTACCAGTTTCCATGAGGGGAAAGTTGAAAATCGTAGAATGGAACGCTCCCCGAAGTTGGAGTCAAGGTATGTGTAAAGACTGTCAAGCGATTAATTGATTTTAACTGGCAGTTAAGGTCAACTCATTGCTTAACTAATTAGAAGTGTGAGGCCGATAAAAGCTATCCTTTTCCCGAATAAATGAATGCAAAAATTTACAGTTTCTCTACGCAATTTTTTGTCCCTCTTTGTGTAGGGTATTTTTAAGCAAACCTATTATTTCCTAGTACCTGTCCTGAGTGTTCAGCTTACTGCAAATGGTAATATTAATAATTTTTAAATGAACCCAAATATATAAGCAGAATGAGACTATTAACAAAGACAAGTGACTGGAACGGCAATTTTTTTACTTCTTAACCATTTTCGTCAGCCAGCCTCATTCAAACTTAGATTCTTTAAGGGCATTCGAAAATCGAACACACGTTCTTTAAATTACTATTCTAACCCTCTGACAATTGAGCCTCAGGCTCCTTGTCTTGTCCATTGAGAGCGGAAATGCCAACCTGGGTAGAGGTCGCTTCCGGATTGCGTCACTGGGACTTACTCGTAGGAATAAAATATCACCAAAGTTCTGCCAAGTAACCTGAAATCTTGGCCGTCCTATGGAGATGGCTAATACACTGCCCTTTAAAAGATCCATCGGAAGCTCCCCGTGACATTAGTAATCTGAATGTAACAAAATTACATTTGCACAGGTAAATTAAGTTGACTTAACTTCCATTTCCAGTTATCGTCAGAGGAGAAAAACCCGAAAAAACAAATTGGCACGCAAATTTTCCGCACAAAATATTATCCCAAAGTCATTCTGTTTTATTAAAGCAACCGCCAAATCCTTAAAAACTTGCTAAGCGAAGCAGAAGTGCACTGCTCCGACACTTAAAACTACCAACAATCTACGTACCTATTTAAAGTACGCTACCACAATAGACACCCAATAGATTCTCTACGTCGATCGATGATAAGTGGAAAAGGCACTAGGTAGTACTACTCAAGAGCTCATACCAACAACCTGGCGAACCTCTCTTTGCTTTGAGAAAATATCTAAACCACTTCAAATTCAGGAGGTGTGTGCACAGGCAATAATACTGCACAATCAGCTGGTACACTCTAAGGTCGCGGTCGGATATCTGAACAAGAAGAGAAACATTTAAAAGTGGCATGTGATGGCTAAGCTGTGGTAGATAGTGTTTTAACTGAAACATTCGCTGTTGAACGCATAGGTGCATATAAGATGGCAGTACAGGTTCGGACCACCTGTCCTAATTAGCTATACGTGACCATAGGTACTGCGTACACCTTCTCCTGTGACAGAACTTGCACTGTTGAAATCTTCCCATCCAAGAAAGATTGTAAATTGTTAGAGCCCATGAATTCGGATAACTCATGCACCAGTTGGCATACCGTGTTTGATGCCACCCAAGGATACAAAGCGAAAACGTAAACATTTAGACCGGATAACAGCGAAACGTGTTTGCCTGTTGGTACGAAAGTGAAACAAGCATTCAGTTATGACATTTTTAAAAGTTTGACTATACTGTATATGAAAAATGGGTCTGGAAAGAGCGTTAAACGAGGCGCGTCAAAACGTTAAAGATAAAAAGGTATTTTCATTACAAAGAATGAGATGGACTCTAATTTATGTTCCTTCTCTTGCCGTCCTACAAAGACTGATGTGATATAAATAAATAAATATAAATAAATAAATAAAAATAAATAAATAAAATAAAATATATATATATATGGGACAATGATAATGGGTCGATTATGTTATTCTGCATATATATATATATATACTGATCGTTGCCGGAACTCTCTCGTCCCGCTCTGCCTTGAGGATCATTCTCGAGCCCCGTCAGCAGCCGCACAGTGGCTAGTAGTAGTATAGGCAGAAGAAAATTCACGACAGGTCGGGGGTTGGAACATCGCGCGGGGCATCACTTGGGGTTAGCAATGACTGGCTGATGACGGCTAATGAGCCAGCAATGGCGAGTCCGGTCTCTCTTATGTTTGTCGACATTTTTAACTGCGTACAGTACTTTCTTAATGTTAGACCATGATCTTCTGATGTCAGTTGGGGACTCTAGTAATGGAGAACGTAAGAAATGCGATATTTGTATTTAGTTAGTAACTTACATCAATGACCTAATTTTATTGGCATCAGCCATCTTAATAAATTTTCTTTTCGGATTTTTAAAATACCGCCTAAAGGCCGCATTATTTTTCACAAAAGAAGGGTGTATCTGCATCTAAAATGAAATAACATGACACCTTATTTATGTGTTCTAATACGGAGCCATGGATAGAGTGGACTGTTTTTATAGGTAAAGGTTCCGGATGAACATAACTTTATATTCATCACATCCGGTATAGCTGCATGCAGTCGGTAGCATTTCTACCCTCGTGCCCTGTGCGCAACCTTTTTTAAGAAAAGCCTGCGGCCTATTTGAATGTTTTTTAAATGGTTGTTTCCCAAACATCCAATTTCTACTATACTTCCTCTCCAGTCCCTCTGGGCGAATTTCTACCGAGACCTGGCCCTTGTTTTTGGCCCGACTTCGCCAACTCAATGACTGGCTCTCCCATCGTGATGCTGCGTTCCATCAATTGAAAGTTCCTGTGGGTGGCAACAGTAAAAACGTCTCTCAGCGTCTGGCAAGACACACGGTAAAATATGAATGAACAATTGGGTTTTGCTGCTTTATCTCGTTAAATTTAATAGTGCTTATCTAATTACGAGTTTCTTTGCTAAATCTTTGTTAGCATAAAAGTTTGGTAAAGTTCACGGCACTATTTGAGCGTTTTTTTATGTGCAAAGATTAGGCAATGGCTTAGTAACAGCTCAGTGATATTTCATTGTAGGTCTCTCCGATATTTATTTTCTGCGCAGTTTCCACCTGCCACTCATCTGCTCTGGGCTTTTGGAGAATGAAATATTAGTGAAAAGAAAGCTTTTGCTAAAATGGTGCAAAGACTCGGCAACTTCGGTGTGATTTGAAACCACAAAAGCAGGTGGAAGATTTCAGTACAGTCAACGCTATAACCATCTAGGATGTGAGGCCCTACGAAAAGCCGGCAGTTGGATAGCCAATAGGTCAAGTTACCCGCCGAGTCTGCTCCAACGTATGGAATCCACCAACTCTGATACCGTAAACTGCCTGCCCAAGCAGGATTTCCTAAGCAATCAATCTATAATCCACTAGCTGACTACTGGGCGCACTTAATTACTAGGGGAATCGGGTAGAAGTTACCAAATTATGTGACCGGATTGTAAAAATCTTGACGAACTCGGTGGAATTTTAACTCACAACAACAAGGAAAAGGCTTCACTATAACCGTTCTTTGGTCCCATCCAGCCCACTGCAAAGTATTAAATCCCCCAATTCTCAAAAAGTAAGCTGACTGCCCAAGCAGGATTTCCTAAAGAATCAATCTAAAGATCCACCGGATGACTACCGGACGCAGATGATTAATAGCGGTTTTGGCTGAATTGAATAATTTATTTGACCCAGTTGCCCGCACCTAATCCTCTCCCATGCCGTCATGGTTTCGAATCCCACCGAAGCGGCTGCGTTTTCACAATTGGGTCAAATGTTTTTTTCCAAATGTTCCAAAATTCCCAGTTAATCTACAAATTCAAATTGCGAACATAAGTAAAAATTTACAGTTCTTCTAAATGATCAGTTATCCGAATGTCAGAACGCATCGTTTAACTAACTGTCCGTCAGTCGGTGTCGAAGTGTATTGATACTTAATTTCTGGTCCCCTTTTACTCTATGAGGAATCGTTACTTATAAGGTGTCAATTTGGGCGCACTAGTAAAGTTTTGTCTGCTGCATAAATTTCAAGTCAGCTTCTTCCTAGTCATCCCAGTTCAGGTTTCACGTAAACATATTTTAAATTTCCGTCATAGCCTGTTGCTCGATTGTGTTCATCTTCTTTAGGCACTGGAAGAAGAAATAGCAATATACAGAAGTCAAATTGAGGAGACCATTGAAAAAGGACAGTTTTTCCTCAGAGACCAACTTTCCGAAAGTCAGAGTGGATCATATGGCGGATCGGAGGGTAAGCAGACAAGTGGACCCAATTTTTGCTCTCCCATTTACTTGCTACTATAGATGCCGGACAGCTGAACACTTCCGATCTCCAAACCAAGCCTTAACCGTGTCGTTCATTCATAACTTGGTACCGAACAGTATATTTCCAGTGAATGAGCACTTTGAATAAGGTTTGCCTCTCCTATCTGAGGCCGTTTTCTTGCTACCTACGCAAGCAGTAATTTTGGCGAATTATGGCATTCCGGGTTTATATATATGAGTGGGAAAGAAGATGACCATTCGATCATCGGAATCATTTTTTTTATTTATCTGAATTTTCAGACTCCTACTGTGATCCGTCCTCAGAGCAAAACTGGCACCACAGCAAGTAACAGTTAAAGAGGGGTAGTGACCACGGGGCACGGGTTTAACTTCGAAGCCACGATGGTAATTGCAGACGCCAGAAGCAACACAGGTGGCGATGGGATTGAAACTTGGGCCTCTGATGAGAACTCAGTCAATCGATATATCGATCTTGGCGTTGGCAAGCAGAGTCCTGCGTAGTCATCCCTGGATTGGCGTTATTCATTCTCAATTCACCCCTAGCCTTTTAACTGTTGCTTGTGTTGTTGCCGTTTATTTGCTTTGACGACGGTTTCCGAGGAGAGTTCCAAATCTCAGATGAATAAATAAATGATTCCGGCACTCGAGCAAACCTCTTCTTTCCTATTTACCTTACACTTCACTATCACTCCAGCTCAGAAGAATTGGTAGTTTCTGCTGTTTGGCCCAGCCACCTTCTGGTGGGAGGTTAGGGGATTCTGGGATAAACTCCGTTTTGCATTTTTGCAGTTTGTTTGACGGTGCACTTACGCAGGTTTGCATAAAGCAGCGTCTTCAGAGATTTTTTGCTCACAATCCACCTTAGCCGCTTACCAATTAGAAGAGAGCGAGAGAGCAAATGCAATGGGGAGAAGTAATAGAGCCGTTGCGGCCGTGTGTGTTTCAGAGGCACGTTTTTTGCACACTTCTTGTAAAGCTCCCGTGTCAGCCAGATTTTTTGCCTAAAAATTCACGCAAATGTCATTTCGCACTTAAGAATTGTGTCATAATCTGGAGGACTATAAAACCGCTGACCAGACGGAGCCGCTGCTAGTAGTCTAGGCATCCACTGTGTATTAAAACCTTTGCAAATTTGGAAACGTCTTTCTGCTACCGTATATATTTCTGACAGGATTAAAGCCAGTTCGAATAAATATTAATTACCAGGTTCAGCTCGGAAGGGAAATAGTGGATAATCTAAAAAATCAGTTAGGACTCGTATATTTTTAGAGTAATGTAAGAATAAGGTCATCGTTTAAAAACAGAACGAGCATGTTCACGCTTTCAATTCTATTAGAAGAACCTATACCGCCTTACCCATAAAGTTAATGGATTGCCCAGGTCAAAGAGTCACAGGACTTCTCACAAGATCTTTTTCGCCTGCATCGCACTACGCTTCGCTTGTTTGCTTACACTACTAGTCAATGTGGAGATGCTGTTGAGAATGGTGAGTGAGAGCCAAGGCAGAAAGTGCCGAGTGAGCCCCGTAACCGATCAGTGAAGCGTCCATCCGCCAATGTCAATATTCAAGAGTTAAAATGGCAAGAAAATGAGCCCGTGGCCCAATGGTTAGAGCGTTTGACTTTCTGATAAACAGGTCTAAGGTTCAAGCCACGGGTGGTGCAGCACCTGAGGTTGGGTATGGCTGGCTGATGATGACTGATAAGCCAGAAATGAACATTCCAGCCCCCTCGTTTTTGTTGGCAGCTTTTACCCACCTGCACTAGGAAAACCGTCAGGAAATCGATTGAAGCGTCAGTTGAGGAACTCTAGTGCAGCAACATGATGGAATTCTTGAAATCCACCCCATTGAGGAAAACGGTGATTCCGAAATTTGTATCTTCAAGAGAAATAAGTAATTGGCATTTAGTTGTATTTGTATATATGCTTCGTTTCCGACGATTTCAATGCCAGTTTATTTAAATTTCCACCCCAGGTGTGTCTGATACGTGCTAACGTTTTTATTCTTTTTGGTACAATTTGGTCGAAGTGATTGGAAAGAAACTGCATTGTTTGTCTATTCCGACGCACTTATAACACGATAAAGAAACATTTTTTTGTATTTTCGCCCTATATACACATGCATTTCAATGTGGACAAAGAGTTGAGTATATTTTTCTCTGTGGATATAAACAATACCTGTCACTGCTACTTTACCAAAATAATATACCTGCCAGTAGCTGACGTGCAATAGATGGTTTGAGTACATTTGCACTTTAGCGTTACTTAAACGTTCGTATTAAAACAGGAAAATTCTTGATGTATAGGAGCCAGAAAAGGTGTTCATACTCCGTTATTTTTTTGCACCTCTATGCATTTACAATTATTACCTCTTTGGTTCTCCGGTCATTTACATTTGGGGTAACATAAAACAGAAATAAACACTTTTGGGTTGATAAATCTCTGCATTTCCATCGTTGCTTTTTTCTGGGTCGCACTTGAAGCGCGCGTACCTCTTAGCATTCATGCTGTCGGAGCTCTCTGTTCCGTACTTAAGCAATTACACGACGTGCTATCATGACGAAATCGTCGCTGAAAGTGCATTTTCTCCAGAATATTATTTGGGTTCTTTTGCAGCTGCTGATTTTCCTTACACTGAAACTCAAATGCGTTCGGCTTTCAGCTCTCTAAGTTGGGTACTATTACCAAGGGAATCGAATTTAGATTTACCTTTCATAAGCTCTCTATATTTCTGCCATATGATAAGCCTGATGGACGCCCCTTTTGTGCTTTTGACTCTTTCATTATTATAGCAATCGTTCTCTTGAGCATCATGAAAGTACCTTTGAATTCCTAAGTCAACGGTATGTTTTAACAAATGAACACACTTTTCTAGCCACTTCATATATATATATATATATATATATAAGAATATGAGTAGATTGATACAGCCTGTTTAAGTCTTATGCTGCCTTCATTCAGCAAATCATAACCCTGACTATCAGCTGGGACTGGAAGCGCAAACATGCGCTCGAGTACGGCGCAGACAGTCCACACACTGGGTCTAGCTGATGGGTCATAAGCACTTCATTGCACTGAGGTTTAATCAGTGCCTCACCAACCTGTCATTCTTTGTCGCTGTAGATGGTATATAGAATGACACTTCCGACAACGACAGGGGACGCAGTTAGACATTTGGGTTGCAAATAAACAATTTGGGGTTGAACCTCGTCATTGATAAAGTGACAGTGTTGGTCTTTTCTCCGCACCTACTATTTTTTACATGCGTCTTATATTTGTGGTAATCACAGAGGAATCTGACAGCTCCGAATTCGATCAAAACGGTTTTACTGGGGAAAGTGAGGATGCACGTATAGCCACAAAGCGCATTGCTCGGAGGATACGCCGGCACCTGAACTATTTGACTCGACGCTGGATGGAACTCAACAAGAACATGCTGGCTTATAGACTGCAACTCAACCGCGCCGCCCAGGTTTGTTCTTTTAAAAAAAAATTTTACTGCATTTTAATTTGACCACTTGAGGGTTTATACATGTGCTCTACTTAGATTTCTTATGTCAACTTGGTACTCACCGATCGCTTCCGAACTCAATCGTCCACTTCTGCCTTTAGGCTCACTCTCGAGCCCCGCCAGCAGCCGCCCCGTGGCTGGTATTATAGGCAGATAAGCATTACCGGCAGAGACAAGGGAGACTTTAGTGATCATTTCTGTCTTATCTGCTATCATCAGCTAGCCATTACCAAGTCCAGATATTGTAACACCTGAGGCTGAAACCCATGACCTGTCGGTTAGATGTCAAACGCTCTAACCTTCTGCGCCACGTGCGACATGTGTGGTTAGATATGGTTGGCTTATGAGAGTTAATAAGCCATAAATGATCATGCAACTCTCCCTTCTCTTCGCGAAAATTTTTATTTACATAGGCTTATTACTTTGCACACGGAAATGAGTACTTTTTGGACACCTCACAAACCATGTTAGAGTATTAACTTAGATATATCAATCCTTGTAGCACCGTTAGGCGCAGGAATATACATTAGTGTGTCCTAACGTCACTTTCAGAAATTTTAGTGTTAACCCTTATCATAAACTCGCTTATCTGGCAATGGTAAGGCCGGCTAAAATGCCGCTAAATATTGTGCATGTCTCTTAACCGGGTACTTGGGCTAGAAGTAGCTGTCACTTCTACTACAAGGGGAAAGGAATGAAGTTGTCTTCTGATATGTTCTTATTAATCACAAGTCGTGGCATTTCCTTATCTGTCTCTTTCAGTTTCAACTGTGTTTATATTATTTTGGAAGTCAGCCGCGCTCGTCTGCTGGCATGCATGCCTGCTGTGGCTGGCTCTACCGCATAAATCCAAATTAAGTGCGCATCTGCTGTGGGTGCCGGCGTATCCCCTCAAGTTCTTGGACACCCAAACACCCAGTCTTCTGCACCGAGCACCAACCGATGTCTACTGCGTCCCCACACCGATGTTTTTGTTGTCCACGTAGGGTAGCAGTGTGGGCTGGGCCTGCAGACTGACAAAAAGTGAAAGCGAGAGGTAGTTTCCGGCCAAAAATGATGAGCTGACCGTTTGCCAGGTCACAAACCAGCAGCTGTGGAGTGCATCGCGTGAAGGACCGGCCGTAAACAAGCAATGTGAATTTCAAATTTATTTGACGACTGCTGCTGGTGGCGTTATATATCTTGCAGAGCGCAGTAGACTGGCCGTCACCGAGGGATGGCGTATAGTTTAGTTTCACTGAGCCTAGTACAGTGCCGCATATTTGACGTCAGTTAATCTGAAACCTACGGTATGTCCAATTACGTCTTCGTGAATACACGCATTTCGTACGATAATCCCATCGTGCCTTATTCCAGTTAAAAAAGTTGGCAGACCCTTAGGCTACAAGTACGTTTCTTAATATCTAACGTCAAAAACAGTGATTAGAAAATGATTCTGGTAGAAATAGGATGGCACTTAGACATAGCATTAGAGATTCTACAATACCTCCTATTAAAAATTTAAATACAGTTTTTCCAATGGAGTGAATTTTAACTAAATTATTGGGTTAAGGAGAACAGTGAATAATTTAATTGAGCCTTCTAACCGAACCAGCATTTTAAACTTCACAAGAGATATATCAAATACGCAGCAAACATTTTATTAAGTGATTTTTCTAAAGGAACATCTTCCGTAGGTAAAACCCTTCCCTTAAGCACCAGGAAGAATAGCATATCGTTTGTGATGGCACCTTGTAGCCTTAGGGCAAATGTTTGCATCCATGGTTTTCATGAAAAATGCGATCTTAAAAAATGGACTGTTCCTTCATGAACTACTCAGAAATGTATGAAGGCGTCTGCGGAGGAATCTGCAAATATCGTGCACATTACTTTTTAAAACTTCTACACGTAATATTATCGTAGTTATGTGTAAGTATTTTTTTAGAATCTCCCCTTTAGGTTTGATATTTTCGGTCAGTGGAAATTGTGTATTATTTCCAACACTTTCATCTCACACTAACTCCTTCTATGTGTGTTACTGGGACCCGGTGTATTCTGAGATATGACACTGAGGGGTAGACTCCAAAGGCGCATTTTTTGATTATTTTATTTACTTCACGCTACTGCAACAGCCTGACACGCCAAACTTCCGAGAATTCGTCGAAGTTAATACGTTTTATTTTCCTCAGGTTGGAGCAGTCTGCAATCGTTACTTAGAAGCCGGCCTTGCTGATATCTTACCAAAAAGGAGAAATGGACGAAGGAATTTTATAAATTATCCATGCATCAGTATCAGTAGCAGTATATTTGAGGGAGATGTAGGTGACTTACCTTTGAGTTCCCTTTTTGTACATGCGAGTTGTGGTATCAAAAAATAGTATCTCGGTTTGTTAACGAGGCCAATTGGGATGAGGCAGTGGGTTGGAACATAGTTGAAAAAGAGCAGACAGTAAAAAAAAACTCCCTGTGATATTTAGGAGAAAAAAACTGTTGCCCTTGAGTGGGGGGGGTTATCGCAGTGGTCATCTGGATCATCACCTAAGTGCGGAAGATGCAGCCAGACACTTTGCATCTCCCGTACCTTCCAGGGTAATTGAATCCCCTATTTGTAGATTCGTGTGGTAGTATCTCGGTTTGTTGGTGAGGCTAATTGATATGAGCCACCTACGTTGAACCTTGTTGAAAAAGAGCGGAGTGAAAACAATCCCAGGGATTTTTAGGAGAAAAAAACTGTCGCCCTTGGGGAGGGGGACATCGTGGAAGTCACCTGGATCATCACCGAAGTGCGGAAGATGCAGCCAGACACTCCCTTGCTGGTTTCAAAGGCAGAAATATCCGCCCAGATCATCCTTGGTCCGTTGCGGTTCAAACCAAGGGAGAAAATTAATAGACCACATTGACTATGGCTGCAGCAAAACTCACATATGTAGACATTTTTTGGGAGTCTTATAAAATTTAGTCTATGATGCAAGGCTTACGATAGCGTTTGGATTGAGGGAAGCAAAGGAGCAAATTCGCTTAAATAGTACATATCTTTGATGCTTACACTTCCATTTATTCGCGTTCTGAGCCATGTTTAGAATGAAGTGGACAGTAGTTTGAAAACTAACTTAAAATGTATCCTTAACATGTATGTATTTCGAGAAAATTTGTTTTCATAAATATTATATATTATGTTAGAAGGACGTCATCGACAGGGTTACTGGCTTGTTCGTTCCTTCTTATCTTTGAGTTCAATCTAGACCAATCGCGGGCAGTTGCATATCGACCAGAAGAGAAGAGATTGCTAAAAAATATAAGGGAGAGAGATGACCAATCAGACGGTAATCAAACATGTGCAACCTCAAGTTCACATTAATTGAGACTCGAACAGTGATTATTTTGTTAGGGATTCTTACGCCCAGCGTTCGGTCAACTAGCACACGCTTGTAGTTCTGTTGGATTTGATCAAGCATAAGGGCCAAGTTTGGCAAAGGTGCATTTTTGCTTATTAATCATCAGGTCTTTCAGTTAGATGAACTCACCATCGTGGAATCGGGGTTACGTTACGGGAGAAGCTACTTCAGTTGTCGACAATTAGTAAACCAGAAATGGCCATCATAATCTATGTTTTTGGTGTCGGCACTGCTCTTGCTGCAGACTCACTTACCGCTGCCTGATGATCAGAGAGGGCTCAAAATTGAACTTCAAGGCAAGCGTGGACCCTAACCCGATCGATCTTCTATCCAGTTTATATGTTGCATCCGATTTATACATCAGTAAATACCCATGACCCTACTATAAGTATTATGCTGTATGCCAGCTTATTTGTGTATATCTACTTTCGGAATGAGGGTAATAAGTTTATTGCCCAAGTATTTACTCATATTTCGCACATTCATTTTTGGCGATCTGAAAAATAGATCAGAATAATAGAGATTTAAGTATTTACTAGAAATAAAATGGTACACGCTGAGGCACCCTCTGCCACTGCGTTATATAAAAGCGAAAAATTCAAAGGTTGTCAATTGACTCGGACCCCGCAGTCAGCTCAGTGTGTGTTTTGAGAAGCCAACCTGTGGACTGAGAGTCAGGCTGCAATGGCTGCTCCTTAACGTGGCCAGTCGCACTTTGTGGGATACGAAACGGTGTGATGGCACCCACTTAGGGGCAGTTCCGGCAGCGCCGGCCACCTGCATCCTCTCCGGTCTTCTTTACTTCGTCATAACACCGGGCCTTGGTGTGAAGGAGGACAGCGTGTCGTGGATGCAGCACAACTCTCCAACCCATAGGGCATAGGTTGGGTCTCCTCGAAATTGATGGTTAAACCGTCATAGAGTTAAATGCTGCCCACTTAAAGAGGATACTTCGTTAGGGTTCTATTTCACACAAAATACTTTTAAGAAGATCTAAATCATAAGAAGTATGGGTTTTAATGACAGTTAAAGTAGGATTCTTGCCGTGATTTTCAACGGATTTGACTTTATTATGAGAACCACTGTCTCCTAGAGCCTCACAAGCCACCAATTCCTGTCCATTTCAGATACGTGCAGGGGCTTGCAAACCAGATACTCATTAAGCTGCACTTCAAGACGGTGGCCTTAAATAAAATTGCGCCGGTTCTTGAGAAATTGTTAAATTACACCAGTGACGTCACCATGAGGTCGAGAGGGAAGACTTCGCTTGCATCTTGACACTGACGCATAATCTGCCGAAATGTGGCCTTTGGGCTAGCTTATTGGTTAATGTTAAGGTTTCTCTTGAATTATATATATATATATATATATATCAAGGAAATAATTTCTGAAATTATTAAGTGCAGGACATGGAGTTAGATAATTTGGACATGACTTTTTAGGGTCAGACCCGAAATTTCAATATATATATATATATATATATATATATATATATATATATATATATATATATATATATATATATATATATATATATATATATATATATATATATGTTAAAGTGGAACCGACAAAGACAAGGGAGACCGAAATGGCCATTTCTGGCTTATTACCCGTCATCAGCCAGTCATACCCAATCCCAGGTGTGGCACACCTGGGATTCGAACCCGCGAACTTTGGTAATTGAGTCGAACGCTCTACCATTGAGCCACTTTATCATCATATGCTACATGTCGCTATGCGAGCGCCTGCGAGGGCTCTAGTCTGAGCTCCAGGGCACAACGGAACATACATGTTCCTTAAGCAGATCGGTGAGCAACATACTATCATCATATACCCGATCGCAGCCGACAAAAACAACGAGCCCGCGGCTCAATGGTAGAGCGTTCGACTCAATTACCAAAGGTCGCGGGTTCGAATCCCAGGTGTGCCACACCTGGGATTGGTAATGACTGGCTGATGACGGCTAATAAGCCAGAAATGGCCATTCCAGTCTCCCTTGTCTTTGTCGGTTCCTCTTTAACATCCATTGCTACATGTCGCTATGTGACCACCTGCGAGGGCTCTAGTCTGAGCTCCAGAGCACAACAGAATATACATGTTCCTTAAGCAGATCGGTGAGCAACATACTATCATATATATATATATATGGGATCGAGTGAGATCCTTACCACATTAGTGAGTGTTACGCACTTGTTTGGCTTGTTTATGTACCTCACTGCACAAGGCATATGATGTACTGATGATCGGTAATGACCGTGAAACAGCTGTCTGCGTCTTGCCTGTTGCACTCTTAGCAACATATTTGTGCTATATATATGGTATGTGTCCTATGACACAACGTTCGTTTATCGCCGGTAGGTAACTGGCGGGCGGACAAATGGGATCGAGTGAGATCCTTACCACATTAGTGAGTGTTACGCACTTGTTTGGCTTATATATATATATATATATATATATATATATATATATATATTATCGCGTTCATCATCTCCTGAAGAAGACGAAGAAGATGATGGCTTCGTCTTCTTTGTCTTCTTCAGGAGATGATGAACGCGATAAGATAACGGGACCTCGAATCTTCACGCATATATATATATATATTGCGTTAGAGCAAAGGGGCATGTTGAAAGTTAACTTGCCTTTGTTGACGCACATTTCTGCTGTTAAACCGGTAGCCAACCTGCAACAACTTTTTCAACAAGCCCATTAGCATACTGAATGAGAAATGTCATAGCAAGTGAATGCTCCAAAGTAAAGGAATTTCATATTCAAACTAAGCATGAGTGTTCCATTTCGCTGCCGCACCCTAGCAGTTAAGACGGTTGCGTTTAACTTCGAGTCCGAAAACTTCACAGTCGGCGGTATTGCATTATAAATTTTGGGTAACGGTAGGTTATGTACAGCACCAAGAAAGCCAGAAACCATTGGCAGGAAACGAAATGTGTATGCGGCCCTAGCGAAATTACATGTGATGTTCTTTCTGCTCTTTGAATTTACGAAGTCGACAGTGTGCATCTGTTTCGGCTGGTGATGACGATAATGAAGAAAATTAATACGAAAATCGCATACCACAACTAACGACAGAGCACCCTCTACTCCACTTGCCCTCTGCATCTGGGTCCTCAGCAGAATTTCAGAAAAAGCTACCATTCTGGATAAATTTGTCAGAAATTCCAGGCAGGCGTGCTTAATCTCAAACTGGTGATAGGCAGATTGGACACCTCCCTGGCTCCTATTTAGGCATGCTAACGTTGGTTTTTGGTAACCAGTGAGGCCACGTTTGGTTGCCTGAATTTCAGGCGGTGCTGCATTAGGTGAGCTGGCACAGAACAATCTCTGGCAAATTCGGTCACATTTGAGATCACTTGCACCGAATTCTCCTGCCGCCGCTAGCTCTAGTTCCGGGAATGAAGCTGCATAGTAATTTGCAGACATTTAAAAGGGGAGTAACAGAAGGCGTGTATGCTTTTGTCTAAAAGCTGCTCCTCCTTACTTGGAAGATACGGGAGTCTTTACTAGGATAGCGGGGATTTGACCGTTTATTTCTACCCGACATGCGTGACTTGTGCACTTTGCTACCCCTTTTGTTTCCGAAGAAGATTCAGGGTGCGGAAAACAATCAAACTGATTGTATGCGGTTGTATGCCGGTACACCCTCGGAATTAATTCATGCACACAGCGCAATCAGGATGATCACCATGAATGCGGGCAGAAACGGCTGCGATAAAAACAAGCCTTATTTGATTGCTGCAGTCCGACTTTGTCAAGTGTGCGGGTCTTTCCTGGCGTGAATTGTTCTCTTCCACTCTCACTCGCTCTCTCTCTAACCCTCCACTTTTTGTTTTCTCTACAGAAACTGGGTTTCTTCGAGCAAATCCTGGATGAGGCTGAGAGTAAGCTGGATGACGCGCGGAAACTGCTGGCCTCCAGCTCACAGACAGGCGGTTCGACAGTGGTGCATGATGAACAAACTGTGCAAGTACGTTATCCGCCGATTTCGCGCCGAGGCAGGATCAATTTTCCTTTAAAGTGAAGTTTGCCTCGTGTTTTCGGGGGGTTATTCCCCCAGGGTGAGGCAATTTGTTTGGCTCTGATGCAGCACACCAAAACTGACTATCAGAGGACAAAATAAAAGAGGATTGCCTGACCAGGGTGTGGGTCATGCGGAAGAAATGGATCCAATAACCGCTAATAATTTGCGATTTTTTCTCTTCAAAAGAACAGTCGTACCTGCTTTCTGTGATGCGAAGACGAAGGCCTTGAATTCGAAATTATTCGGTAACTGTCAGAATCGTCAATGTCCAAAAGGTGTAAACCACAACCCTGCTAATAATGGCTAATTGGGCTTGTCGAAGTCTTGCGGTCGACAACACGAGGTTTCATAAATCAGAAGTCAAGGAAGATGGGCTGCTTAGGACAAGCTTTTACTGAGCAGAACAGCGTACAAGAACTGTGCGATTAGTTGCCGTAAGTGGGCTCTCCAGGCAAGTTGCATCGCCAGCCGTGTCGGCCGTTATTATTGCCCCCATTAGCGAAGTGCGTACGGCTGAAGTCAATCGATGAACAGAGAAATATCGATCCGTGTCATGGCGCCCAAGCCTGCAATTTACTCACGCACATGGGCCGAGGTAGTCACGCACGATTAGGCAGAGCTTGGTAGACAAAGACAGGATGAGTCAGCGGTGGCGGCGCTGATCGCGAAAGCAGGCCGCCACAAGGGTCCTGTCTAATCGATAAACGCGCCATCTATCCCTCGGGGGTGAGCCTTCCGGTTTGGCCTGACGATGCGATTGGTTGCCGTACCTTTTTCCTATTTTCCTGTCCGCTCTTAAGTCTTCTTGCAATTATCATTATGGACATTTTCAAGTTTGCCTCTTCCAAACAGTAGTGTTGCCGATGTTTCGGGAGCTCACATCGTCCCAATTTCCCAATCGATGAACAGAGAAATATCGATCCGTGTCATGGCGCCCAAGCCTGCAATTTACTCACGCACATGGACCGAGGTAGTCACGCACGATTAGGCAGAGCTTGGTAGACAAAGACAGGATGAGTCAGCGATGGCGGCGCTGATCGCGAAAGTAGACCGCTACAGTCTAACTTACTGTTCAAACTACTTTAGTATCAATAAGTTTCAACGAAGGAGACGGGAAGGGTCGTCTCAGGTGCATTTAAAATCGTCATTCAGCCGTTCATATCCAACCCCGGATGACCAAGACCTGAGTGTTTAACACCTACTCACTTGTTCGGTAATAACAAACTTTCACAGGTTCAACCATAGGTTCCGTATCTGTCAGCCGCAATTAGAATATTCTAAATTGAGGTGGTGTTCACTGCCTTTTGGCTCCTATCCAGGCGGCTCACGGATGGTTAGGTAATATTGAGCAGCGAAAAATTTAGAAGATTCGGTAAAAAGATGGATGAAAGTGCAAATGCCAGCATTAAGCCAAGCCTCAAATCCAAGTCAGAAACGGAGAGCTTCTTGTTTAAAAACCAGTTCATCTGGATGTAACCTTCAATGAGCGTTCTTTCATAGGACTGCAATGTAAGAAGGGACTGTTCTTTAGTGAGGCGAAATTGATAAAAAAGGCATCAAAATCAGATCCAGAATACCCATTCTTCTGTAAGGTTAAGCTCCATCTTCGTGGCAAGGAAGGCATGGTTTGATCGGTAAGGCTATGATTTAAACAATGAGTGGATACTTCTGCCTTTATCGTGTAACAGTCTATTTTTACTTTTAAAAACCTCCAGCACATACGATGCGCTCGTAAATAGAAGTCAATAGCTGAGGCAAAATTGTGATGGAACAATATAATCGGAGCTGTTGGTTAAGTACAACAAAGCATATTTTGCCGGTTTTTTTTACTCTGATGGTGAGCGAGGCATTTGTCTATGTTATTAAATTGCATAGGAGATATACAAAGCATAGGTAACAATAATGTTAGGCCGAAAAGGTAGACTCACGTGCTCGTTACTCAAAAGTAAACGTCTGTGTCTTATTCTGAAGTTTAAAAGGAGTCTTGGCAGATTCGAATAATTCATTTGACTGAATTGTGAAAATCTTGACGACCTTGGTGGGATTGCACTTGCGGCTCCCGGTTGATTCTCCTACCTTATGTGACTGGAGTGTTATCTGACGTGAATACCTCTTCCTGCTGTCGTGGATTCGAATCCCATTCAAGGTTGCTGATTTTATCACAATGGGGTCAAACGCATTATTCTGAGAGCTTAACTTCGAGTGCTGCTTATTGATTCGAACTGAAAAGAATGCATCAGGCTAAGAGCACAAGACGAAGTTGCAACGATGCATTTGTGGGCATATATGGTGAAAGTGCATTCATCGATCACTTTACGGTCATGTTAGTCTCGCTGCGCCTTGGACCCTAGTTTTGGGTCTTCGCAGGCAGTCGGAACTCAACAACAAAGATAACGGAAGGAATCCTGACTGCTCAATAGGCGGAGGATATTCCGTAGCCTGATCTGTGAATGCCCTTCCACCTTATGACATATTCCAGATCTCAACTGACAAGACAATGGGTCTATGTCCTACTGATAGAGCATTCGTTTCGAATTCTGGAACGTGTAACCGCTGAGTACTACTTATAAGTTTGGAATTACCATCCTGATCTCCATTGTCTTTTTTCGGTACACCTTCCCTGTCTATATATCAGACAGGTTGAACATAAAAACGCGAACACTCGAATGCATTTCGCGTTTGTTTGCCGTCATCAGCCAGTCGGCTTAAGCTGTACGCTGCATATCCGACGTCCTCCGGTCCTCGAGTTAAGACCCCAGCATTGTCATTAGGGCTCAAATAATGTCCGCTGACGTTGGAAACATGCAATAGCATAGCTGTTATCAATTTTATTTGGAGACTACGACTCCAAATTACCACTTTAGGAGATTTTCAGTCAACGACGCTTTAGTGGCCATTTCCAGTCTATTCTCCGTTATCAGACACTGCTAGAACAGCCAGGACTGCAAGCGGGTGATTAAACAGGTAAACATTTTACGGATGCTGCAAAATATTGTTTTTTTAAATCACTGGACGAAATATGCCATCTCCGGTCTTCTTGACTCTCTCTTGACACCGGGCCCAGATTGGGGAGTGGAACAGAGAGTAAGGTGGATGCAGAGCAAGTCTACATTCACTATAATCCAGCGCAAGTCGCCGTCCCTGCACCACAGTGCTTTGGTGCATACGGGGGACCTCGTCGGACTACGACGGTCGAACTGACGTATGGAATATGTGAATAAAACTGTTATTTTCAAGTGGGTACAGAAAAGGAATTTTCAGAGCACTTAGTCAAGTACTTATAGTTGAATTTGTATAGTCATCGAAAAGCAAGGAAAAGACCAAGCACCACCTAAGTAATCACATTTATAAACAGACCATTTCAGCAAGTGACTGGAAAGATGTCCATAAATCATCCAATATAATGAGCTAGCTGAACTACCTGCTCGCAGTTGGTTGCCTGTTCATAATCTTTGCTGCTACTTCTCGTAGTTCTTCCATTGATGCCGCTGTTGGTACCTAAATGCACCAATTACAGCAGCAGACTTTGCAAGGTTACGGGTATGGATAAGCTCGGATTAAGCGAAATGTTAATCACCAACCTCACGGATAACTTCTGTGTACCATCTGTTCAGCTTGCGTACGCATGTTTACCTTTCGGGTCATGGATGGTAGTTAAGGTTGTGGTTGCTTCACCAGAGACAGAATGAGCCGGAAGCAATATTGTATCAATCTGCCTCCATCTTAATTGTGCTCCCATCTCATTTACCCTCCCCGAAAGAGAGGAAAAATCAGAGCATTAGTGTTCGTCGACCGCGCCGTATCTGCACTGGCATTTCAGTCCTCCTGGTTTTTGTCATCAGTGTGATGGGACGGCTGTTCCTGTTGTACTTGATATGCTTGAGCGTCGCTTGCCCAAAACAAGAGCGTTAACGTGTCTTTTCCCTAAATGTTAGGTTCATTTCCTCCGTGGCCGATGCTAGTAGGCTCGCGTGGCCTCTGATCCTTTCGTGGCTGACTTAATGGCCGCAAAATCGGTGCGAATGCGGGCTCTTTTCCCTCAGCCGTATGGGTTGATCAGTTGTCGCTGCACGTGCGAATTAAGTCCAGCTTTTGTGTGCTTAGGTTAGCATATGTTTCATGTCGGCTGGCTTCCTCCCCTTTCTCTGATGTATCAGCTGTTGGATCAGTTGGAATCTGCTGGCTTCGGCTGTCGGCTTAGACGTTTAACGTGTTTTTTTGAGATCTTAACTCTTTTCACAGCTTGCAAAAAATGTGCAGTTTTCACGCTTTGTGTTTTTTGTTCAATTAAAAGATGATCTGGGATACAAGCGCATCTGTGGCCCACGCAATCACAAGCCTGGATGGGCAGGCCTTGCAACTCAGTGATGACGGCACTATCATATCACACGCTCTTATCTCTCGCCTCGATGCCCTCAAGATAAAGTCAGTTGCATGAACAGAGTATTTTTTAGCTTTCCTGTGGTCATCCGCCAGACAACAGTCGGTCTCATAGCCTTGTCCTTTGCCCCTTATTTAGCCTGGAGAAGCTGCGTTCCGAAACCAATGAAAACCTCGGTTCCGTCACGGACATGTCTCCTTCTAGAGGGAAAATTCCGTTATTGGGTAGCCAGGAGGCAACGAGTCCTCTCAGAGCGCCTCCACGACTAACTGTTGTTCCTCCCCCAGAAACCTTTAATGGGAGCAACCAAGCACCAATTCAACGACCAACTAGTCCCGCCGATTGCTGGCTCCAAGCTTTCAAAACTGGCAAGTTGAAGGCCTTCTCTTTCCTTCAAAACTAAGATGAAAAACTAAGTCCAGGGTGCTAATCCCTGGAAGTGGCATCTTTAGCTCTTAAATTACTATCTTAATTACGCCAAAGTAGATGTTGTCTATCAACTATGAATAGATAATGAAGTTATTGGGGTTTTATTTTTTCCGGGTAAGATGTTTTATTCAACCTTACTGGAAGCCTCTAATGGGGAAGACAGGCACCAGTTCAACGGCCTGCCGATTGCTGGCTCCAAGCTTTTATAACTGGCAACTCGAAGATTCTCTTTTTCTTGTGAAAAGAAAAAATAGTGCGTTTCTGCATTTTTTTAACGTACGCAAAATGGCTATCTTAGTTACACCAATTTAGACGTTTATCTATCAACCATGATGAGATAATGAAGCAATTGGAGTTACTATATCTTTCCTGAGATGGCGATATTTATCCTATGGTTCTCTAAGTAACAAAACGGCGGATTTCAGTTAATGTTACAAGGTAAAGCCGTTCACATTGGGTCCTAAAGCAAAATCTGAAAAGTAAGTTCAATTACTGCCTTTCCTACCAGGATTGTTAAAGAGTTGCGTTTCCAAATTTTGAACTGATTGCAAATAAATTCAACTATACTGCCGTGAATCCTTCGGAGAAAGTTGTTGATTTGCTTAATTGTCACTGATTTCAAGCAGCTTTACTGGTGAACCTGGGTGGTGTTACCTGTGATGACTGTCTTCATGTCTACTCGGTCAATCCTAATAATCTGGTGTTTCAGCTTTTGTATTAAAAAAGTCATCGATCCACAAATAAGTTGTTTTATAGCGAAGCAGACATGCACCGCATCTAACACACACGCACTCTCTCACTCTCTCTTACACTCCCTTTATTCACCCATCTTGCTCTGATGGCACGAAAAGATCAAGACATGGGCACAATCGTCGTGGCATACGCGAAATAGCCCCATTAAAGACTGAACGGGTACAAATCAGTGAGAGTGCTATGAACGCCGTGTTAAGAAGAAGTCCTCGCATTCTGACACTCAGGCCTGAAAGAACCAAATCATCCCGTCAGTTGGCAGACTTCCAGACCCATATTCTTAGCACGTTATAGTTATTGCAGAAAGGGATGCACCGGGTTTGCCCTGAGGATAGATTTTCCAGTACAAGAGGCAGATTACCAATGCTGACAGAGAGAACGGAGACTGGAATGACCCTTTCTGGCTCATTAGCCGTCATCAACCAGTTATACCAAAACCTCAGGGTGGTGAAGCCCCATCCGAGGTTTGACACCACGACCTCTTGGTCAGAACTCCAACGCTCTATCCATTGAGGCGCAGGTTCGTTTGTTTTTGCCGGTGTGGGAATGTGGACTTTTCGTTGGTGAACGCTCACCAATCGATACCGGAACGCCGAAGAGAACGAGTGAGCTCCGTTAACGATCGGTGAGTGTTCATCAAGGAAAAGTCCAGTGTCACCCTTACTCTCTCTCTCTCTCTCTCTCTCTCACTCACCCTCCCAAACACCAGCTGGCTGTTTGAGCCGAGCAGAAAATGGGTGTTGAGATTGTACGCAGTAGCTGACAAGGCTTAGATTTCAAATAAAATGCCGTGCGCTCATACAAGGCCTTTTGCAGGCAGCTGGCTAGTTGACATTTTCTAACAACGGCAGGCCTCCTTATCTCTTGTGGTTTTTCGAGTTTTTCAGTTTTCTAATGCCCTGATTAATGTATTTACAGTGTCATCGCCGTGGGAACGCTGCCTTCACCCATCCGGAAGTCAGGTCCCGTACTACAAGAAGTGAGTTCATAATTGAAGGGGATATCAAGGGCACTAGTTTAATGTACATACCCATTCTCAAATTATAACAAGGAATGTCCCGCAAAACACCGCTTAAAAACAAAACTGGTTTGGGTAGCTGAGAGCAAACTGTTTCTTTTCTTTGCGATATTGTAAACATGCACTGTAATCAGGTACTCACAGGCTCTGTCCAAAAAGTAGTTCTACTTAAAAGGTTATGCGCGTCATTCTCTCTCTGGGGTGACGTCAGTCTAAGAAGAAGAAGAAGAAGTTCTATTTTTAAACGGTAATGCGCATCATTCTCTCTCTGGGGTGACGTCAGTCTGGAGCTCCAGGCTTGGTCATAAGTGAAAAAAGCTTTTATTAGCTGAATGCTCATTAACTCATGTTTGGTCGCAAAATCGAGGTTTACTCGTAAATTTTCAAGAGGGTAATACCAACCCGTCATCAGACGAAATGAGAAGTGAGCGTTGAGATTATCGTGCTGGAGGGTTTTGGGTCACAGAGGTTACATTGACAGACTGGCGCCATGGGGGGTTGGGGGGAAGTGTTAAGATAGCTGACGCAAGTGAGGGGGGTGCTAAAGTTTTGATAGTAATTCATGTGGCGGGGTGTGCAGAATCAGTGAACTTACACTTGGCTGAGCACGGATAAGCAGTTATGGTTTTAAGATGGGCGCAAGTCAGTGGACCGTGCACGCAGAGCTTCGTAATGCGCATCCAGATCAACGTGGCGGTTGATACTGTGTGTGTGTCGGAGTGCTAAGCATCGAGGAATTCGCGTCCTCTTTTGGTGCCAGCCATGGCGACCACTTAAGTCCCCTCCCAAATTGAAGCGGTGGTCGCAATCAACGGCGTGCGCGAACACGAGAGACAAGGGATCGCGTCGGCGGATGACCAGTTTGCACATGGAATACGGTACATAACATTGGTTTGCTGTTCTTCGGGTACGGGATCTTTAACGCGTTATAGTGCTGCCCTCAGGGATGATGCTGGCTAGTGAGCGACGCAGATGCCAAATCGGTCTAATTGTTGGGTGATCGTTTCCAAAATGTCCTGCATGTATGGCAATGAATGGAATTTCCTCGATACCGCTTCTCCATTAGAATTTTGATTTTGCGGTTACCTGTGACGTCGGAGACAGTTTTTTACGAAGCTTATCGGGTATCCGTTAGGTCGGAATAGTTGATATAAATAGGCACGTTTTCTTTTAAGTAGATACTCGCTGTTATATGCTTTCTTTTGAAAGTATCATTTCAAAATTTTCAGAAAAATGGCCGTCTTGCACTGTAGATAAAATTGGTACGCACCGGAAAAAAACGGACGATATATACGGACCGAAAGCTGCATCTGTCGGCATCATAAACGGTTTTTCGTGAATGAGTCACAAAAGTTGCGCCAGGTTTTCTTCAAATGATTCCGGTTCTGTTTGCAAATGTCCACATTATTGTAGTTAAAATAGGAAAATAGTGGTAAATAGCAGTAACGTATAAGAAAAATAGGCCATCCCATGTACATATAAGAAAATTCATATGTTAATGGAGGAGAAAAATGGCAGCTCAATTTCAAAAGTCCACCGGTTCTAGTGGTGAGGACTTGTGTACGACCGATTTCACTCTCTTTCCATACTCCCTTTATCCAATTGGCAAGGCAAAACCAAGATCCCTTATGTCAGGCTTTCTGTAGTACTGATATGGCTTGAGCCACGTCACGCATCCGACTTGGCCGTGTGTTAGACTCAGCCACATACTGAATTACGGCGTCCTTCAACCGGGTGTAAGGTTCTTCAACAGGAATCGGATCAAAAAGATCTTCAATGCCAACGGCAACATCGAATGGAAGTGATTGCACTACCTAGGAATAACACCTGCGTTCACTGGTGGTACGGCTTTGATCTGCCTAAACCACACGCGGGGGTTGCTCGGGGTGAATGGAGGCAATTTGAAAGAGAAGGCATTAGCATCAGGAGAGCCTGTGTTTGCCTTGGTGTCCGTCATAGTAGCTGTAATGGTGCGTAAAGATAGAAAAAATGGGGTCACCAATTTTTTTATAGTGTAAACAATAATTACAACCACAAAGAAGTAAAGTGTACAAAAAAACTAACGCTTAGTGGGAAACGTTTTTGTCTTTACTACAAAACAACGAAATCATGGTAAAAAACGACAGGGATAGTTAAAATAAAGACTCGACGAAGATAAAACCCTCTTAGGTAACAAGTTTTGTTAATAATTGCAATGAGGTCTGCACTGGATCCGGAAGGTTATGCACAGATTACAAGAAGCAGAGTTAATAACTCAATTGAGTTCACATCCGGTGGAATGTGATCGAGGAATGAAGGTTGGTCGTTGTAATTGCCTACAAAAATTGCCACAGATTAGCGCAGTTAAGAAAGCGCTGACGACATGCAGCAGCGAAAACAGAAGACGCCTAGTTGCGATTCAAAGCTAGCTGTGTTGTATTTTTAGCACATGCAGACAAGGGTATTGGAAGGTTCAGATGAACAGGAAAAATGCGAAAAGGCACATTTTACAAATACCTGCACCCTACGTGCACATAAACCAAACTCCAGTGCATCATATCTCATCTTGGTCAAACTTGCCCTAGTGACTACATTAAAAAGGAGTGAATGGAGTCTGACCTCCGTCTGAAAAAGAAAGAGGAGGAGGAGGAGGACAAAGAGGCTCTCAGGGAGGGAAGGAAGTCATCTAGTCAGTCAGTAACCATCCAAGCCACATGCTTTGGTGCTTAAGGTTGGTTTTAGTGAGGTCTTTTGTCACTTTTAGATAAGCGTCACTCTGTCTTTCGCCTCTCCCCATTGACAAATCTCTGTCTGACGAACCGGAGGCGAGATCTGAAACAGTGTCTTATGTCGCGTATATTCCTCCTCTAGCACCTGCCACACGTTCTTTTGGTTAAGTTGACTCAAAGACAACCACGCAGGACGTATTGGAATATGTACTCACTTCAGTACGACTAAGTCACCCGGATACATACTGGTGCAACCATCCTTTTCGACTGATATCTGCTGTTTGACCTATCGGGTACACAAACAAAATTAAGGACCAACTAGCTGAAGAGTGTTCAACTACGCTGAAGACGTTGAATACTGCTGTGTTTGCAACCCTTAAGCTTGCTTTGGAATTCGCCTCTGATAAAAAAAATGCTAAACTCCCTTATTCACTACAGCCACGCTACGCAGGAAACGCAGTGGGATCATCCGTCCATGCTCGATTTGTTGCAGCAACTTGAGGATGACAATGGAATTCGTTTCACCGCCTATCGAACCGCTGCCAAGTTCAGGAAGTTACAGCTGTTCACATTCTGTAAGTCAGGAGGATTTTTACAATTAACTAGTTTTCGGAGTAGTCTCGGGGGAATGCGAAACAAGTTGTGGTGTTGTCTTAACCCTCATGCAACGTTTCATTTTTTCACCAGTAATAATAATCTCGTAGTTTCTAAACAACTGCAGGTTCAAAGATGGATCAAAGTGTGGTAATGGCAGGATGCTTTTCAGTGATTGCGAACTCAGCAGGTTCCCGGATCTGACGGATGAGCACTCGCTGAGCACATAGTGGTGCTATCTCTAGGTGTGACTGAGCACTGTTATGGTAATTCAGATGTGTATTCAAGCTTCACAAGCAACAGTTGTATTATAACATGACAAATTTTTCCTGCCATCGTTTAGGACTTTGCCCGACTTAGGGCAGAGCCTGGAATTCCTAACTGGAGCCCCGGAAGGTCGACTAGGGACGTCCAATGGCAAATCCAGAAATTAAAAACCACCCCTATATCAGTTCGAGCCACAGACGAACAAAGTTTTGAACTCTTACGTTGATAACGAGAAAAAAATCCCATTCGTATAGAGTTTGGAAAGGCCCATCTGTTGGAATCCGTATTGAAATCAATTACCTCATCATGGCGTAAACATCCGTATCGATACATAGATGAATTTCAAGGCCAACTTACGGCCAGTCATATGGTGACCTTGAAAGGATTGGCAAGGTGCATTACGGCTTGCACTAGATTTAAATTAGCGGGGAGTGAATTGGGACCTGAAAGCCTTAGCTAAACTAGCAGTGGACCACTCGCCCATAAAATAGTCATTCTGCTCCCAATAACAAAGCTTTCGGGCAGTTAAAAGGGTTTCGAAGCTACGATAATGCCTGACTAATCCAGTGAGAAAATATGCCAATATTTGTCGATTGGGACAGCCGTCGTGCGTTCGCACTATCTACAGCGGTGCCTGAAGCCCTATCTTCCCAATCGGAATAAAAATATTTTTTTTTTCCGGCTCACTGTCGGTGCTCAAGATGGAGGCACAGCTCCTTATATGGAGGTATTTTGCTCGAAATTCGGAGATAATTATCTTCATTCACAGCTGAGCCACTCCATGCGCAAGAAACTAGGCACAACTTGAAGAGTTTTCCTAAAGCGGTGACTCTATATTTCAGCAACAACGAGCCCGTTTGCGTCCTATGTGGTGTGAAACAAGGGTTAATCACTAACGTGCGTTTAGACTAGGCTAGTTGACGATGGCTACTAAACTAGAAATGGCTATACCGATCCCCATGCCTGAGTTGGTATTCTTTCTCTATACATGCATGTAAAGAGAGTGAAAATAACTATCCGTAAATAACACAGCTTCTTCATCCCATCCTGAGGTTTCATCGCAGGGTCTGAATAACCACTCCCTCTGTTTCATTCTAATTTGTTTCCTTTTACCGTCGTAATGATAAAGCCGTGATTGCGCTACTTCTAGCCTTGGTTCCGAACAATCACTCAGATCTGCAGGTCACTCCGTTAATGGTTAAATATGTTTCCTTAACCATTCTGTAGTATTCGCTTCGGTTGAGTCGTAAAATCCACATCCCAGTAGCGGTTAGCGCTTTTTAATAGTATTTTGAGAGGCATCTTCATTCCGAATTTATTTTCTTTATTGCCTTATTATTCCGTACTTCAATCAAGAGAAAAGGAAGGACATTGAAAACTGTTCCATGCTTGCACGCTGACGTTATTGTCTACGTTATGGACCTGCAGTCGCTACCGGCTGTCAAGCTTTTATTTCGAATGTTACCAATCACCGCTGTTACGACTTGAAAACTCCTTCGGACAGTGCAAGTTCCCTGCATTTTGTACAGCCTTGCGTTATTCTGTCGTTAGGCGAAAATTATGCGGCCTAAAAAACTGGGAACGGGTTGTTGGCCAACCATCTGATGTTATTTGACGAGGACTGCAATCGATTTGGCCCAACTGAACTTCGGAATACTGACGTTACTGTTTCCTTGGGAACTCATAGGCAGACGCGTGTTGACGAACAACCTGAAATCAAGGATAAGCCTTGATTGGTGAAATAAGACCATTATAAGTCTTTGGTTTCAGTCCTCCTTAGCGCCCATCATTCGGACAGAGATGGTGGCAGTAAGGAGGTCCAATAAGTAAATAGCTTAATTTATGATGGTTGCAATTGCCACAATGATGGCCTGGGCACTGACATCTCTGTTAGTAGCGGCTGTGATTTCCTTATTGGTTTTAGTCTTTTAATGCATAATTACTTGAGCATTTGCCTCATTCATACCCCCAGTCGAAGCATCGATTGCACGGCGTTCTCGGTGTTGTTAATTATCCTCTCCGGACAAAGTCCTGGAAGTTTATAGGGAGATACAGGATCCTTGCATTCGCTAGTGGACTGTGGTTCGAAGAACCATAAGCAAGCAGCTCGAGACCCATGTGATTTTACCTCCAGTGATGACTGGGTTCCATAGAGGCGTCCTTCTTTGTCGTTGATACTGCGTGTTCGCTTATCTTTGCCCACATTAAGAATGCTTGATTCAAAATTACACCAGATTCGTGAGAAGACCCCATACCCTTATAATCGTGATAGGGGCTCTTTTGGCTTCATTACCCGGCGTCAGAGAGTTGCGTCTAACTCGGACTCCGGAAGGTGTAGCAAAGCGGCTAGTTATGGTGTTAGGGTGCGATACCTAAAAGTTAGCTTTCACGGTCTCTCGTCTCACACTAATTGGGGTTACTAGGTTCACAGATAGCTGTTGCTGCTATATTTTCGGTAAATACACTAACAACCAAGCGTAACATTTCCAAGTTCATCTCCAAGTTCACATGGCATGTTCTTCCGGCGCGGGGTGATTTTACGTCTGGCTGACGAGACGGACAATACAAGAAGTTGGCACATCAATCCCCTCCTATCCTAACCTGTAGCGTTTTATCGAAGTCTGATTGAAATTTAGAACCACAAAATGAATAATGACTGGCTTAGCTCCATGTGCAAGATGTAGATGCTTTCTTGGGGGTGGGAGTGACTTGTGATTCCATCAGAAATCCTTTTGTTAAACTGAGTTGACTGAATACCCTTTTTTCATCTTAACTAGGCTGCTTTAAATAATGCGCCAATTTCTTCCGTGCGGAAAGTCAGGTCCTCGAGACTGAGGGGCACAGCGGTAAAAAAAATGCCCTTGTCCGCGATATACTCGTATAATTTCCTTGATGCAAGGCTACTGAGGGTCTGACTCCGGCTTCTCTTCCATTTCAGTCGATCAACTTCCCCTGAATGTCATGACGGAGACCTTTGCACGTCATGGACTTGCCCTTCCCATCTGTGGAGAAGGCTGTGATGGCCGCATGATGGATGTCACCCAAATTGTTAAACTGTCTTACCACAATCTACTGTCGAGTGTGGGATATCTTGGCTGGAAATCCCGACGTTGTCAAAGTTGTGGTCACCACGCCGAAACCATATGGTCCACGGCACAACACCGCTCTGTCGTTCTGACTCCACGGCCACAATATCCAAGGATAATTCTTGTATCCCTGAGCCCACCCGTGATCAGGGTCAGCACACAGTAGGTGGTTTTTATCTGAGTGCATGGTTTGCGCCTACTGAATGTTCGGGATTTTGGGTGATAGGCGAACCTGCTCTTTAATCTCTTATGTTTCCTCACCGTCCAGAATTGGTTGAACCGTCCGCTGGGCATTTTAAAGGCTTACCATCGTTCAATCATATCATTATCTAATTAACAGGCCTGTGCAATCGGCTGGTTCATGAAATAGGGCAGAAAAGAGTAAAGACAAACACAGGGTAGATCAGTACAGTGCTCATTATCATAAACCTGGCGCACTTGAACCTATAGCGAGATGTTATCAGTCGTGGCTTTGATGGTTTCCAGCTAACGGCATATTTTGGTCCTTCACAAAATGAGGCAAATTTTCGCATTCCAGGTTTATATATAAATAGGTAAAGGAAATATAGGCCAGTGAAACATCAGCGAACCTAGTACAGAGGTGACGGCGAAGGGCTCTGCATGCTGGCGCCAGATTGATATGTCGACTGACTGAGTTCTCACCACTTCAATTAATTTATGGCTCGCCTTATGACGATCAGCCACGATAGTAAGATATGTCGTGGGCCGCTATTTGTGATAATCTGTCACCACATCTCACAGCCAGTTTATGTTCTTGCCTGCGGGATCCGAACGTGCGTCGAGACTGGTCTGTGTAGTTACAAGGGCAGTTTAGGCATGGGATGCGATAAACTACGCCCGACTGCTTCCGGGATTTAATCGGTCGTTGATTTTCATTTACTAGCTGCGCAAGGTAGCTTTCAGGTGATGTGCAATTCAAAAATCTATTCTCCTATAAATCTACTTGGTCGCCTCTGACACGTCCTTGATGTATGGCAATGCATGCCATATCGTAGGTACTGTTTCTGGTTGGGTCCTACAGGAGCGAACACATAGACATTTGCTTATGAACGCCTTCGGATAACCGCTCTGCATCGAGATGTCGGGCCTGACGTACTTATTCTTCTGGGTTGCTGCAGTGAGTCCGATTTCTTTTGTAGAGTGCTCTCACGGAGCTTCGTCTTCAGACTTTTTCTGTGAAAATTGAGAAGGTTCACGGTGTTTTCTCGACGATAAGCGTCGGTCTATGATGTTTCTCTCCTTATGTGGCCTTTATGGCGCTCTCTTTTTCTCTCTCTCTCTCTCTCTGTGATGCGAGATCACGAGTCGCCGCAATAGTAACCTGGCACATGCTATGGGGATCAGCTCCTCTATGACCTTCATAGACGGTTTTTATTGTCGGTCGTTCGAGTCCGCCTCCGTTCGATTTGACGTTTAATTGCCATCTGGGAGAGACTGGTCCCGTATATTTTATTGTGAAAAGCTAGGATTACGAAGGCGTGCTTAAACAATTCTGTGGAGGAAAACTTTTGTTAATTTAATCTAAACACATCAAATGTCAGATAGAAGTTGACACGGGTGGTCTTATATGCGCAACCTAGCCGTAGCGCAGCATGACCTAAAACAGAGCAAAAAATCATCATTCCAAATAAGTTCTTTATCAAATCCAGCTGTTGTGGGTCACAGGCCACATTTGCGAAGAGGGGTACAGAGGTACTTAACTTTCACGAGAGCATAATGCGGGTACTACTGGTTCAGGAATTGCCTGTGCAATTAAGCTACTGTGTTTTTACGCGGGGAAACGCGTTGATTGGTTGGTGTTCCGTTGTCAACCCGGAGAAACGTCGCGACGACTTTTTTATGACTGGTGGTGGGGAGAGAGAAAAAAGCACCTCAGACCGTCTGTTATGAAAGACTGATTCTACAGCATTCAGTATCACAGGTATGGTTGCCGAACTAGTTTACCAATCTGGTCACACTTAAACAGTCGTACCACTAGAACAACTGGACCGTTAAGCGAACTAACCCTGATCCGTTCCCACCCTTTTCCACTCGAATGTATCTGCCAGGCACATAGTAGGTGCTATCTCATGAAATAATAACCAAAATTCGGAAACATGTTTGCGATTAGCAATATTACTTAAGTAAATTTTTAATAATTCTAATACATGTCTGTCAATATAAGATGGTGGCTGTTAAACAAGCTACTTTCGGACCGTCTTCACAAATATACTTTTTTACATTGCCTTTATATATTCAAATATATTTTCTTAAAAACCTACCGAAATAGTCCTGTCTGCAAGCACCTGGTTGTGTTCAAAAATATTCAGGGATTTAGAAAGTTATTTAAACCAAATTATATCTTTCTTCAAGTATAAAATTTGATGATAACGTAATTTTCTCCCGAATGAGGACAAGATAATATTGTTGTGTCTGTTTTCTTAACAATACATTTGAATTTATAAAAGCATTGGAAGTTAATGGGAAAAAGCATACTAATTAAGTAGTCATTCTAACAGAGTAGTTTTTGTAACGAAGGAGACACGAAAATTGGAACAGGAGCTTCATTAACCCGACGTTGTGGACCATCTCTCGATCCCAGCATGAGAGACAGTTGCAGAAAAGGATTCATTGCAGAAACCGAGTCGTGAAGAATGAGACACGATCACCGGGAGAAGATCTATATTGGCTTGATTTATTGTATTCTCTCTTGAACCCATCACCAAAAAAATCGCAGGAAAGTATTCTGAGAAAGAGTAGTTTTTACTTTTCGCCTAGAAAACACTCATTCTAAAGCTGGCATCCTGAAGTGATGGAATTTTCTGTGTGATAATTAATAGTTTAAACCTACGTATGCCAACCTTCTGACCAAAAACATATTTTGAAATTGCGGTCAATATTTCATGCCAGTGTTTGCAGAACTGTCCACTTACGTTATGCGTGGTCTTTTAGTCTGAAATTATGACTGTAGCTACTTCTTCATAATCGGCCTGGTTTTGCGGCGCTTTCGTAGACTGACATTCGTAGCCTGTTTCAATGGGTAGCCCCACATGCAGTATGATAAACGCTCGGGACGGCCACTACCTTTAGGACTTGCATAAGTTATCTCTGTGTCAACTAATTATGAAATGTGATGAGGATTTAAGTAAAATCAAATATAAGTCATTCACAGATTGCAGTTCACCTTATCAATGGAGGTTGACGTATAGAATATTTTCCTTGGAACGCAGGGACATGCTGCTTTTTCGGACGACACCAGGACATATTATGTTGGTAAAAAGATTGGACGCCTGTTTAAGCGAATATGTGGGTATTGCCGATTTACGTTTCGCGTTATGGCAAATTATTCAAAGTGTACCGTTCAGAAAATCGTAATACGTTGATCGTTTGATATCACACTTACTGCCTAAATGCCCAGATTTAGTCCAAGTTCACGCAGTTCTGATGAGTCCCAACTCTTGCACATGTGTCAGGCAGGTGAGAGTTAAGACTTATCTAGGCCCAGCTCTTTGAATGTGTTTTGATTTTTGGCGAGCCTTTTAGGGTTTTTGAAGTGCCGTCAGCATCCACAGATACTTCAACCGATGGTGGCGGAAGAAATCTAGTTTAAACTTGCAAATAACCCTTTCAGTTAGAACACTTTTATGACTGATATTTTTTACTGCGCTAGCAAGCTCCTATATATATATATGCTTATGCACGGTGGTGTGCTATCTTGCGAAACGTTAACCTACATTCTGCAATTTGATTTTGCATCCAAAATATTGCCTCATGAGGGTTCTAATATTAATTATCGGACAACCTAACCTGGAAATATTTCAGCCACGTCAGATGGACGCCTTTCTAATGAGCTCCTTTCTGACCAAATGCCAAAACTGTACTCTGTAAAGGGTGACTACTTAAGTAGTATGAATTCCGCTACTTTATTTTCCATGGGTTTATAAATGCAAATATACATTATTGAAAATATGCCTAAAATATTTTGCCTTTAAATCACTTGCTATAAAATATCTTCTTATTTTATACTTAAATAAGGGGTAATTTAGCATTTTAATGAATTTTTCAATTACCGAATAATTTTGATCCCGACATACCTTTATACTTGCATTCACAGTTTTCAAACTACATGCTCTATGCATTCTGTCTAAGGAGAGCACACATTTCTCTACGCCATACTCAAAACGTCCTATATTTCTCAATAAATGTCCCAATGGATCCGAACCATGTGGTAAACCTTATAGGCAATCTTAATCAATTAAAAGATGCGATGCTTTCTGAAGGATCATTTTACATTCTTAAGGTATCTCACAATCTGAAGGTGAGCAGAGCGTGTCTGCTTTCTTGTTTAGGATCCGCACATATAAAGTTGATGTTCCCTCTCATGAAACGTTTACCGAAACTTTTCCCATGTGTTTTAGTTACAAAATATTTTTTGAGACAGATTCATCCCAAGGTTTCGCGTTCATGGTATGATGTCAGCACTTAAACGAGGTTCTTTTAGTCAGCTGTAAAAGTTTATTCGTGAAAAAATTATTTGTGAAATAGTGTGCGTTTTTCGTCTTGATGTTTGATGAGCTTATAAATTTAAATATATTTTATATTAAACATTCATTAAAATATTATATCTTCGAAATTATTTTTTCTCAAAATTTTAGAATTGAAGAAAGTACAATACGTCAAAATTATATTGACTGTATTTCCGTACTTTTGGTCTTGTTAATTTGATTTTTTATGTGGATTTGATGCTCATTATGTCTTTTGTTAAAGAAAAAGCCATCTAAATTTCGTGTAATTAAGTAAAATAGACTTGGACGAACTTGGAGGTTTTTGGATATCCAATAAATTTCCAAACATATCACTTAACCAAACCTATCGTTTTTTGCATTTTGCTATAAAATAAAAAGACAAGAAGCACAAAAGGTTTCAAATAAATCCTTTCTGGAACCGGAAAATTCAATTTTATGTCAACGAAAATGTAAGGACACGCGTTGTTTTATAGAAACAAAAGATAACATGAAATGTTAAAGATCGTGAAATGACTTTTCATACAACATCGTATCTGACCATTAATTGATATTGCTTATAAAGTGTTAAACATGATTCACGACCACTGCAAAATTATGTGGACACTATTTGACTACTTCTTTAAAGCGTAGGGAAATTTATGATTTGGCAATTGCAAAGGTTTTCAAACCGGAACTGTAAAGAATAACAAAGCCATAATTTGCTGCTAAATTGGCACAAAAAGAATATTTTTTCTATTTCTGTAAATATATCTGAATGTATTTAAACGTCAAAAATATACAGAACTAGTCATTTTTTAGTAAGTGGAGTTTTTTAAGCCGGCCGAGATGAAACTCATGCAAAAGCCGGAATTCTGATGATATTGAAATATCGTTGGATTAGGCTGTATGATAATTAGCATTGCAAGTCTACTTAATTTATTCTTTTGAAACTAAAAAACTTTTGAATTTCGGTTGACATTGCATGCTACAGTATATCTCCTTTAGGTACTTGATGGGCAATCCATGAAATAAATACATGTGTGGGCATGTTTTAGTGCTGAAATATGGGTCTTATTTTGGTAAAGGCTGTTTTGTTTGCGCATATAGCTGAATAAGCGTATCCAGTGACTAAACATTTAAATGCGATATGCGCAAGGAAACGCTGATTCTTACATATCTCTAAGGCTCGGATGAATTATTGGTCCCTTATAATAAAGCTGTTAATTTTAAAATAACGTCAGATAATGTTTCAAAATTCTGTGCTTTAAAGCAAAAGCAAATAAACTGACTTTATTTTCTATGCCATTTAGCATTATTACAACACCACTCCAACCAGAAATTGCACTTGACATCATGTTCAACGGTTCTTGTCAATTTTATGTTAGTTTTTTATTTAAAGGAAAGTTGTGTACATTAACATCTCCAGCGCCTTTGCTTGGGGCTCAAAACAGAAATTGTCGGCCTGCTGAGGCACCCTTGTTATAGGCTTTCCCAGATCACATATATTAATATTTTTTTTAAATATTCCGTGATACCCGGTAGCATCAAACTTTATTCTCTATCTTCTTTGAGATGTGTTCTGTCACTGCGTTTCCCAGGGGTTCTCTTGCGTAGAAAATGTATTTTTATCTGATTTCGGTAAACTCTCTTATGTTCCCCCTCCTCATTTACCTATGTAAGGTGGGCGAAACAAAGACGCTGACGCGCCAACCTTCCCAGAAAAAGCACAGAAGTTGTGTCCAGGGTGTCTTGTGCCATAGCAGTAAGAAGACGGAACGTTACAATGAATTTACCACCAAATCCTTGCCCGTCAAAGCAAAACCACAGCAGTCCAACAGCACCCTATACGAGGACGATGCGCCTAACCCCCCAAGCACAAACCACCCCGCGACTCGACAATCGGACCGGTCTGCGACCCCTGGTGAGGCGTTTTCCCCCTGGGTGGCAGACGGGTCACATTCGCGAGTTCAGAAGTTGCACACGAACCTGAGACTTCCGGACGGTCGTCTCTTTGCCCTTCCTACTTGTGTTGATCTGGCCCTCAATCTCCTGCTCAACGCCTTCGACAGGTGAGGAGCAGACACGCAGATAGACGCCTTCTTTGCCATTTCTAAGCTGAAAGAGTAAATTATTAAAAGTCAAGTTGGCAAGCCCTTATTTTCAGCAATTCTGCATCAGTGTTAGAAAGTTACCTAGAGAATTAAAATAGGAGAGGTTGGCAGAGCTATCAACACTCATCGTTCACATGCCGCCCCAATGGTGGGGTCTGTGTGTTGTGGTCATAAGGACTGGGGAGGGGAGAGGTCAGGTAGGGTGTGAACGATTTTTGTAGGTATAGTAAGTGGAGTGCAAATCACTTTAAAGTAGGCGGAATGAGCTACTGGCATTAGAGGGCTTAGGTGGTGTGTGCTCACCACCTGGAATCAGCAGTGGCCATGGAAGACGTAGCACTTGTATTAATGTTTTTTGACACCAGTGTGTGGAAGTAGCTAGCACCCATTGGCGTATACCTTTAGCAAAGTTGGCTAGTGTGCAGTAAACACTCTGAAAGTCTTCTGGATATTTCAGTGATTAATATTGACTATATATGCGAGAATAGAACTCGAAAAGGTTATGTTTTCACCTCTACATAATCAGGCATGTACGCATTCACGTCGATTGGAAGATGAATATTCAAAATGTTACTTTAAGTCTAATTATGGCGTTAAAACGTTAAAAAATTGTGAAAATAAAAAAATAAATTTATAAGCAAACTCCCAGTCTTGATATTCCTGCCCTGTGCATTGTAGTTTACCTTTCATGGGAGTAGAACCGAGGTCTTGTGTTTTGAGTCTAAACACTGTGAAGATATTATATTGGACATATTTTCCCTCGCTAAATAGCTTGAATGTGAGCGATAAGAAGGAGAAGATGGAGATGGATTGAGATGGATGGCCATTTCACTGCTACCGCCAAACGCAAGAAACTTCCGCAGTCTTTTTACGTCCCCGGGCGTTTTACTCGTCAAACACAGAATTTTCTCTTTTAACGCTCCACGCTGGTCAACCAGTTGTAGCTGCACAACAAAGCCCACGACTTCGCCTTCAGTACTTCTGTCTAGATCCTCCTTTATATAAATTTGCCCCATAGTTCTAGACCCTAACTTTCTTAGTAGGATGAAGCTGAAGAGTCTTTAAATTAGCCAACGTGCTGTTAGATAGGCCTTGAAATGTCACCAAAGAGAGGACGACTCACGTTTTGCTCCGAACAAGGGTTCGACTGTAATTTACTTTGCTTTATTTGGCTTTTACTGAACTTCTTTTGTGAGAGATTAGAGACCCTCTTTGAATTTCAACTTGGGCGTGTTTAAGGGTAGATGCTGATTTCGCATGTTCAGTTGCTGAAACCATATCTAGCCCCGGTCGTTGTAGCTGAAAAACTTACATTATGTGAGGGGTCTCATCAAACCTTGACCAAAATCGTGAATTATGATCCCAGTCAGAAAGGAATACTAAGCCGGGAAGTTGTAATATCAGTTATTGTCAAGCATACGTCTGGGCTATTAAGAGCCCGCCAGAAAAGCCACCTTTGAATTCACGCCTTCCTGGGTACCTGCAAAAATCACGCTCAGTAACAAAAATGGGGCCATAATTGGTATCCCGTCAACATGTTGATTTTCAACACATTTATATAATCAAAAATAGCTTATAGGTAAGATTGAAATAATTTCTTTTTTCCCACTTATCTTACAGAAATAAGCTCGGATTTTCTATGATAGACTTTATTCCTTTTTAGAAAAAAAATAAGAATTTTGATTCGTAAAGGAATTAGCAAATGCGGCTGCTGTAAGCACTCATGAACACTTGAAATGGAAGTTAATTGAAAAACGTGATTAAGTGTATCAAGAAGCTTGGAGTCGGTTGCGTTACCGAAGCCGCTTATGGTCTTAGTAGCTCTTTTAATGAAGTTTCAGTGGAATATCGAGTTAAGACTATTTCAAGTTATTCCTTAGACCATAAGTTTGGAACTGCATATATAAGCATGTATAATTATTTTATTTAAATATTTGCATCCCAAGAAATTTAATTAGAACAAATTTAAGTTCTTTGGGAACAAAGTAACTTTCTTGTGTGAATTTTTGAATCTTATTTCCTAGTTTGTCTTCAGACAAAAGGAAGATGTATCAAAAAGCAGTTAACTTTTAAACAGTGCCTAATACAACAGTCTGTGGTTGTTCAAAGTGTAAACCAATAGGCGTTCACTGGATTTAATTAACCTGTCAATAGTGGCTGTGTTTGCTTTCACCTCACCTTGGCATCTTAGTACACAGAGATATA
>WEDG01010591.1:0-16684 GCA_017591395.1 Schistocephalus solidus | reverse complement strand
TGTCCTGACACTGGGCTCAGCTGGGAGAAGGAGAGAGTGTGGTAGCTGCAGCGCAAGGCTACTATCACTAAAAAGTAATTCACGCGCAAATCACCGTCACTGCCCTCACATGGTGTGAAGCATACGTTGGACATCGTCGGACTACGACGGTCAAACTGTCGTGTGTGTGTTGGTGAAGGTAGTGTACGTTGATGTGGTCTAGACTACGGTTGTTTATCGCAGGTTATCGTGGAGACGCATGTGGCCTACTAGGTCCATACGGTGAGTGACTGTGCGTGTACAGTGCGGAGAATTGATTCGGGTGCGGCGTGTGTATGTTGGTGCCCCTGGCACTAGCTCGCCAGTTTCTTTGCGATGGATTTCAAAGTGACCAACCAGGTCGATGAGTGAAGTGCATATGCCGTTAAAATGAGGCAATTAGAGGTTTGGAGGTCCTGAGACAGTGCAGGTTTGGCTGCTGGGACGGATGCTTGCACTCGTGGAACGGCTAGATATGGTAGTGTTGGTGGGTGCAAAATATGTGTTAGTTTTTTCAGTGTCGCGATGAATTCCGTTGCCATGGATTCGCACATGATCTAATAGGTTCATGCGGTGAGTGAATACGCGAGGGCAGTGGAGGTGGTGATCTTTGCAGTGTGTTCTTGCTCCAGGTATTGTATCGCCGGTCTCTGTGTGATGGATTTCAAGTGGCTGACGAGGCCGATACATGGGGTGAATGTGCGATCGCAATGACGACATATAAGAACCAAATCCCCATCGCTGGTAGTGGGGTTGGTGTTGGTTGCGAGTTATCAAGTGGTGAGTAGTCGGAGGTGGGTCCTTTGGTGGTGGGAGTGGGGAAAGTGGTGCCAGTGGTGGTTGTCATTGTGGTCAACGCCAGGTTTGTGAGAGGGGGTGTGAAGCCGGTGATGGAGAGCACCGCGACCTCGGAAGATTTATGACCGGCGGGGGTGGTTGTCATCATCATGGAATCCAAAGCAGGGTTGATAGGAGAGATGTTCGCTAACGCAGAAGTTGATGTCATTGGAATTTTTTTGCAGTGCATAAGAAGGTGTCTAGCCAAGCCGATTCGCTCGTGGAAGGTGTGTTGGCAGTATGGGCGTGTCGGGAGGGTTTGCGCATTGGCGGCGTTGGTCCGAAGCGCTTGTGACTTTCGTGCCGCATTTTTGCCTAGGCGGCGGCGATCCGTTTGGCTTCGTATATTATTGCGTCGGAATTCTCGGATCTTCTCCAGGCCAGTATGTCCTGGATGAAGTCCTTCCAGTTTACTGGGTTGATCTGCAGTTCCTGCAGGACAGTTTTCAGTGTTTTTTAAGCGTTGCACTTGAACCCCACTTGTGCAAGGGAACCCTTGGAGACATCTCCATAGCAGAGTTGTTTGGGTAGTCACTCGTCATCCGTCCTCACGAGTTGGCTGCTACATCGCAGTTACAGATTTCTCAGCTGGGTGTATATGCTGAGGAGGCCTGTTCGTTCCAGCACTTCTGTTTCCGGGATCCTGTCTTAACCACTCAGCTTCAGTATTCTGTGAAGGCAGCTGAGATGGAAGTGGTTTCGCTTCCGCGCCTGCTTCTTGTACACCATTCCAATCTCCGCTCCGCACAGCAGCATTGACAAGATGACATCGTTGTACATATTGGGTTTGGTGTTCTGGTGTAGACCATTTCGATTCCAGACGATGTTCTATATGCGTCCAAAGGCTTGGCTGGCTTTGGCGAGTCGGTGGGCGACTTCATCATGTATTTTTGTGCTTCGGGAGAGGTTACTGCCTAGATTGGTGTTCAGCGCCTTTGAAATTGTTGTGAGGTGCATTGTAGGTGGTATTGGGCTGTGTCTTGAAACCGGGTATAGGCGGGTGAGAGATGAGATAGTACGGTAGATGCAGTGCACGTCTGCTATCACTTCAACGTAATTCCTCGTTCCTACGCCACCATGCTGTGGAGCACACAGTGACCCTCGTCGGCTACGATGGTCAACCTTTCGATCAAATCAAAATGATTCGCATCTGCAGAGGTCAACCCGTTTTCGGGTTTTGTTGAAAGTAAGGTGTGATTCATGCGAGAACCCAGCATCATGTGAGCGAAAATAAGTGAACGAATTTGAACTCAAATAAATAGGGAGAGATAACGTCCGTGCCAGGACCGATTTCACGTCACCGATCTCACAGCAATCTCACCGCGTGATGAAGGCGTGCATCCTTGTTCTGGAAGTGAGCCGTACTAATTGATTGCAGGGTGTGATAGCAGGACAAGGCAAGGTGAGTACTCGAGCACAAATAAGTCGTTCGAAGAAGCGCTTCTCTGTCTAAAGCCATCAATTAAACGCTAAAGGAAGGCCACGAGTTCAACTGTCACGAGCTGGCACTGACGGGGCGGGAACCGATGGCCTCGTGAGTGTCCGACACGTCGATATACCCCCGTCATAATGCGCTATGCCTACTCAGCCTCGCGCTGTATTCACTTCCTGGCCAAATATGTAAGCCACCACCACACGGTGAGTCAATTGGGAGTTCTGTAGCACCAACTCGGTTCAGTCACGGAGACTACCCACTCCCCTACGGTTTGACTTCAAGGTTGTTCAATTTTTGCAAACACATGCTCTCTCTCTCAAACTTACACGACTACTGTCCCAATTATCGCAGGCTTGTCTTCAGACAATCGATATATTACCACATTTTGGAAACCTTGGAGCAAGGTCATCACAAAATTAGGCTATTCAACATTTACAGACAAGAGTACATTTAATCTTTTGCGTTTCAAACTCTTTATTCCTAACTCTGGCATGTTTTGATGTCAATTTTTTATAATATATCTGCTAGCCTCAATGAAGGCCATGACGGAGTGAGGTTTATACAATAAATTGATGAGGCTGAATTTGTTTGTTCGGGATTGAAAAAGCCTTGTGATGTAGCTCTGTTGACCTCACGCTTATGCATAATTTGCCAGCAGAAAGACAATCCTCGCGTTAGCTTAACGATCTGCATGTATTCCCAGCATACTATATAGCACAATGGATCAATAAATAACTACGGTTGTTTCACATGATCATATGTGGGATGACCTTTGAGGGGACCCTCCCTTCCACGATTTGAAATTATTCCCTGTCCCCACTAATGCTACTTTGGTTCCCCTTGCCACGTTATTTATGTCTATCATCGGAAGTTCAGTTTTTTTTCCGTTAGGATTATTATGAGAATTATCAATTTAGGATGACAGAAAGGGTTTTAGAGTTGGCGTAAGGGTAGCCCAAAAGCGCCCCTTCTTACCCTGAGTTTAAATCTAGGCTGAATTTTTGACGCCAACCTAACCCCAACTCCAACCCCATCCATCAAGGTGATTTTGATAGGGGTGTTTTATTCGCGAACAAGCAGATGGAAATCTCAGCTACTTAAACAATGATAGTAATGAAGGAAATCTCGTGATCTTTCGCGGGGGTTCCTACACGTGCATCGGAAAAAGCTCGTGCCGGCTTGTGGTGGATCGTGGGTGTCACTAGGCTGATAAAGAGATAAGCTATTTAATGGATGAAGAGAGAACCAATTAATAACCCAAAAACATTATTGATGACTTCGTTCGATTGCATAGGACAGTGGGATTCCAAAGGCCGCCTATGCATGTTCATGTGTTGTTTGATGTAATTATTTAAGTGTACGCCTTCGGTAAAGAAGAACATTGATCATATGTTATACTGGTGAACACATAAAAGCACCATTTTCAGTGCCATTGTATTTATGGAGGCGATCAACAATCAATGAATATTATACTAACTGCGTAATGAATTCTAATGTATGAAGTTAAAAACAGTTGACTTGAAAGATACTACTTGGAGAGCCGAATTGGCGATATATGAACGTTAACCACCAGATATTTTTGTTAAGGACAGATAAATATTACTTGAAGACGTGCTAAATTCTTAAAAACATATTTCTTAGTCGCACCTCATACGCACAGATTTTCAGTGCCTGCTGTGTGACAGACTTTAGAACCTGAATTTGAAAATTCGAACGTCTTAAGCAAATTCAGCATAGAGATCCTCTTCTTTTTAAAACATGCATAAAACGTCTCTCATATTTTATCCATCAGCATTTACGGTAAGTTAACTAGAAATATAATAAAGCTTTGAAAGTCAGTAGCGAAATTCTGTAAGCTGCTCAATCCCTATAGCCTAAAATCGACGACTTAGTGACCCAATTTTCCCTTAACCAATGGACATATGGGCACAAGTTAATGTATTCGGAAATGTTTTATCAGACGTCGAAGCCATCAATCCAAGACTATTGTCATGTAAGTGGTAATTTTTTCAGTGTCTGAAGGCACGCTTGTAACCTCAACAGCAGGCTAGCTGAACCCGGAGTTTCCTAAAAACACGTTCTAACGTACATACAGTTAGCGCAAAACTATGACTATCGCCGACAAAAGCCTATCGATCTTCCAAAAGATTTTCACTTCGTGTGCGCAAGGACTCTGGAATATTAGCCATGTGTCTGTCAATATCGCGGGCCTACGAATTCAGTCGGAGGGGTGCCTGTGTTGGTTGATATGTAGACAAGCACCTGAATATAACCTATCAAGCTCTTTCACTAACACCAAAGCTAAAATTGAAATAACACAAAGTCAACTTAGGTTTTAAAAACAATGTTTCGCTTAAGTAATTACAAATGGTATGGTGAAGTGACTTGCTATTGGAGCTCTTACAAGATTTTCCAAGGTACGATAACACAATCCCCAATCACTTAAGGACCTTGTTGAGCAAATGTTTTGGTACGGATGTGTTATGTGGCCCCTTTGGCAGTACGTGAACACCGGGAGCTACCCGCAATGCGGGTGTCTTTTTGTTCAACATTCCGGGAAAATAAATTATGATTATGGTTAGAATTTAAGTTCAGGGTCAGAGATAGCGTCAAGTTCAGGGTTAATGTTAGGTTTGGTGCTAACTGCAGGATAAGGGTTTAGCGTAGTTTTACAGTTAGGCCTAGGTTAGTTTTTAATGTTTGGGAATATTTTCCACCCTGGAATTAGGTTCAGGGCCACTTGTTCACCTTGGCGTTTATTTTAACTCAGGGTCACTCATGTTTTCATCACCAAATGCCGGACGCGCTGACTATCCTCATTCTGGACACAGGTGCGTCCAGACTGTCTCACCCGGAAGAATCTACTCTTGGGAGGCTGGGTGTTACAGAGCCTACTAGAAACTTTGATAGAGTAGAAGTGCCTAAAATGTTTAGTTGAAATTTGTTGCCGTTAGCCATCATTTAAAATGTACAGCGGCTTTGCTCAGGGCCCGCTCTCAAGATCATTTCACCATCGCAGCGATCGGTTCCCAGATTCGCTGACGTGCAGCCCCTTGGCCGACTTCGATTAGACTACACGTGGGTCCAGATAGTTGTGGCTGCCTAAGCGCGTTTTTAACATGCCACCCCGCCGCCAATACAACATCGGCCACAAGACACACCATCCTCGACTAATACACTTCATAAAAATCGGGCAACACTTGACTTTGCTCCAGGCAGGTGCCACCGTTCTCTCCTTCCTTCTCAGATATGGCGGGACACGGTCCACATTAACCCTGAATTCGCCAGTCACTACGACTGTTTGCGACAGCATCTGTGCACGCTGCAATCTTTCATTCATTTGCATTTTCGCTTTTATCGGCAACGCCTTTCATCTTATGCTGCTACGCGTTATTTAACCTTAGCTTGAAATATTTTTGCATAACTGTAATAAAAGCCTCATCTTGGAGATGGTAAGGTGATTATCCCGTCCATCCATCAGCACTGGCAATCGCCTTTTTTTCACCAGAAAATCCGGCAGGTCTTGCCTCCGGACGAAGGTGCATAATCCCGCAGATGGTAGTGTGTCTCGACCGGGAGTGTATCCAGCTCGCCTTCTGCCGCATCGGAAGGTGGATGAAGTTATTGGTCAGGATAAGGCGGTTCTCTGCGCAGTTGCGTAGGCGGAGTAGGCCATTGTCATTGATGCCGTCGAGACCATCGGGCCCAACACTTCTCTCCATGTGGCAATGTATCTGGCGACGTGGACGTTTAAGTCACCAAGGACAATCAGCTTATCCGCTTTGGGCACAGACGCCAGGAGGGCATGTAGATCCTCCCAGGATTTGCTCCTGGCTCATCGGAGCTAGTCATCTGGGGGCGTATATACCGACAATTCGGGGAACTTGTCTAGCCAAAGAAGCAGACGAAGGCTCTGCGGCAGACAGGGCAGACGCCCGAGAGGTCGGTCTGGATGGAAAAAGGCGACACCAGTGTCGCGTCACTCTGACTTTGGCCGGGTGCTCCAGAAAAGGTGAAGCCCGGCACCCACCTCCTCCAGCTAACACTGTTCAGATAATCGGGTCTCGCAGAGAACAGCAATGTCTACCTTGTATCTGGCCAGTTCCCGAGCGACTAGCGCAGTCCTACGTTCCGATCTGCTGCTCCTCGGATTGTCTAAAGGATATCGAACATTCCAGGCCACTAAAGTGTGCGACCTCATCCAAGCATCCCGGCAGTACACCGGAGGGTTCGGTGGGAGGATTGGGAGAAGAGTTTTTCGTATTGTTTTAAGTTTTTCAAATGCATGAATTGCAGTCTGCGAGCCACGGTCTGCGGCAGCTGTCGGGAGACCCAGCATTTGTTAAGGACATCCTTCCACTCCCTCCCCGTGAGGGCATATCCCAGATTCGAGCAGCACAAGGTGGGAGTTGGGTACCAATTAGAGGCGGCCACAGGAGCATTCACCACACACACGAGACAAATGGAGTGGCCTAATTCTACCTGTGTGGGTGCCTCCCCAGCTAGTACCCATACACGCCTCGTGGACCGCAGTAATTTAATCATACACGAGCATAAGGGTGGTTCTGTTTTAGATCATGTGTAAAAAGGGTATGGCATAGATTTTTGGAAATTTTGAGCAGATTTCATTTTTAATGACATGCAATATAATTGTTAATCGTTTAACGGCATGGATGCTGCTGGATGATCAGTCTGCTCAGAGTAGAAACCTCGTGGTCAGCATAAGCTGGTGGTATCGCCGACTGATGTCCACGAATATGCAATACGCGCAGACTTTCAGGTTTATTTTCTAAGATCTTAAGCAAGGGGCGAAAGTGTATGAGAGCAGACAGGGGCTTAATTTTACAATCGACTGAGTTTATTTGTATGTCAGGATATTTCCTGATCTGGTACAGGTCCCATGTTTGCGAGACGTGCCATGTGCAGCGGAAGAAGTTTGTAATTGCAAACGTACAAGCCAGAGACTATCTTGTCTGTTGCAATTCCAGTTTATGTTAAGGCTATAGATTTTGTACCATAAAACATATCCGGCTGCTAAATACAATCTGAGAGTTTAATTTACTCAAAGCAAGTTGACTTTTAGCACCTGCTCAGTATGAAGGCTAAGTAAACTCAGAATATATTCTGACAAAAATCTCAGCTTCCTTGCGAAAGTCACATATCTGAAGGCCAGTTTACTTTTTCCAATATTGTTTATCGGTTTGATGGATAGTCTGATTTCCATCGAATAGATTAGCGCTTGAACAGTTGGTCTTAAGCAAATTAACAGCCCAAAACCCACAGAAAGGAGTGTTATGAGCAAAGAATTATCGAGCCTTCAAAAGGATTAACAGAAAAAATTGGCTTTTAGTAAACAATTTCATCTTTACTGTTTTGCACGCAAATTAGCGATAAAATCTGAGATAAAAGATTGTTTAACTTCACCACCACTCTCAGTTCGAACTAATGTTCCTCAACGACGCCTGCCTGCTAGCGCGTAGCCAGGTCTTAAGTGTAAATCCACGTCAGTTCAACCGTCGTAGTCCAACGATGTCCACCTTAGGCTCCACAGAATGGTGGGGCAGGAACGTTGACTTGTGCGCAAATTAGTTTAAAGTTGCAGTAGACTTGCACTGCATCTACCACACTATCCCTTCCCTTACCCGCCTGTGCCCGGTGCCAAGGCATAGTCAAGGAGATCAGAGGCAGAGTCGGGCGCAGATGAAGCATCTCCCACGGACATGCCCTCATTTGTCTGTTATTTCTAACGCAAGTAATCAAGATCATGTAAATGCTTTGCAATACAAAAAGTATGGAACGTTCTCTGCATAGATTATTCTATAAAATCAATTATACCAGTAGATTACAGTATGGTATTTGTTTTTGGAGGATGAAAGTGAACCCTGTCCCCTGTTGAAATCCCGGCAGCTGGCATCTGGTATGAACTGGGGTGAATAAGGCAAAAGGGCATGAATGTAGAAATTAATAAATGACATAGTGGAACATTCGAAAAGACACACAAAAATTGGGGTGTGGGCCTGTGCAAATTTTTATGGGAATTCTGGTCAGGGAAATGGGAAGGATTGAGTTTAATTTTAGGGTGATAGTTACGGTTAGGGTGGAGTTAAATTAAGGGCGAAGTAAAGGGCTAGTGTTCAAGATAGGATAGGGTTCTCGTTACGGTTAGGACCACATTTTTGTCTCGAGGTAAATTTTGGGTTAGGTTCCTTTTCGCTTGCATTTTTTAAAATTTAAATTAGTTCAGACAGTCCTTATCAGAAAAAGCTATGTATTTACTGAAAGCGATGGCATAAGAAATGAATTTATAGACAGATGTGACTAGGTACGGGCATCAGAGAATTTTCAAGTCAAAGCAATATATACGGTGTAATCCAGTATTTCGGAAAGATTAATTTTCTCTCTCTAAAGCAATCTGCATCTATTTCGTTGGCCCTTATCGAGCGCACTCGGTTAAAAATAACAATTCAAAGTCTGGACGACTGGAAACTGCTGGTTCCCTAATGACATTCGGTGAGGGATTATGTTATGGCGGTATTTCAAAGCAATTTTGTACCAGATTGCTCCTGCTGACGTTTTTGCTTTGCATAGACAACGACCACACCAGCCAGTACCTGGAACTTCTAGAAAATGGGCTACCGCACGAACGCCGCCATGAGGTTTTCCAAAATCCCATCTTCAAATAAACTTCACAGTCTTTGATTTCTTACTTTATCAAATTAAAAAAGCAAAGGTGATAATGTGCCAAACGTGATCAAGCGCCAGTGTCGAGCAGGATTGAACGAAGGTGCGCCGTTTTCAACTTGTCCATAAGCACCACAAGGGTTATTCCAGTTAGGCCAAATGAAAAATTCTGCCTATGCACGCCACATTAGACTGTATTTAAGCGTCAACAGGTAGTTGCAGATTAAAATAAACTGGGCACACATAAAGGCAGTTGGCAACTCGGTCAGTTAAACATATGCCGAAATGGATGCGAAGGGCAGAAAATAGAGGATTCACGACTTACATGACTAAACGCCTGGCAGACACTGGCCATACGGTTAGATCCAAAACTGCATTTAAGGTCATACTTCGGGCGATGACGGGGCATCGTTGTTTAAGGCTAGGAGTTAGGGTTATGGTTAGATGTAACGCTTGTTGTGAAGTGTTAGCGGTTAGGGTTAAATTAACGGTAAGACCTAGTTTAAGATTTAGATGGAAGGATTAGTGTTAGGGTTAGTATTGAGGTTAAGCATATGGTAAGGGTTTAGGTTTAAATTACTGGTTAGACGGTAACGTAATTTTTAGGGTTTAGTGTTGGGGATTAGGTTTAATGTAAGTGGTTGGGGGATTGGATTGGGGTTAGTTTAGATTTATGGTTGGGATTTGGGATTAAGGGTTACGGTAAAGGTATTATTAGTTATAATTTTTCAAAATTATGGTTAGCATTAGTGTTTGAGGTTATTGTTAGGGTTTTGGTTAGGTTAAGGGTTAGTATCATGGTTAGAGTTTGGGGTTGGGGTTAGTAGTTAGAAATAGTCTTACTGTTTCCATTAGGGTTAATATATGGATTAGATTCATAGGGAACGTTATGGTTGTGTTAATGATAGTGTCTGTGTTAGTGTTTAACTTTGTGTCAGTCTTAAATAAAGAGGTAATTTAAGGGCTAGTTTTAGGATTGACTTATGGCTCTATGTTTGTTTTAATGTTAGGGATTAATTTAAGAGGTTGGTTTTACTACGGTTAAGGTTAAACGATGGAGTTTTTGAGTAGGGTTAAAAGATATAGTTAAAGATAAGCTATTAACTTAGTTAGCTTTGCATGTGAGCTTGTCTATACTGTTGGGTGTACATAAATATACTCTATAGGTATACATATATGTCAGTTGATTATGGTTTTTATGGCCGATCCTTTTTTTAGCGAAAAGAATCAATTTCCGCATTATTACCCACACTCTGTCATTACAAACATGCGACACCATTGTGTGTAAGCGTGATGCCGAGAAATAGCATATTTGACAGGAGTTCTATAATTTGCCAGTTTTTCTAAGCGGTTGGCTTATTCCCCTTCTCCGTCATGCAGACTGCCATACTGCGTTTAATTTCCAATTGCTTATTTTTAATACCGTCGGCGTTTTTCTCCTAAACGGCCAATTTACGTGCCTTTCACGCCATAACTGTGAACAACACTGTGTTTTTCATATATTCCACCCGTTAGATCAGATCCTTTTCTTGGTTTCATAATATGCCACTGACTTGCGTACCGTGCAGCATGTGCTAAAGATAAAATGGCCGTCGTTGCCCTCCTAACACCGACGGTGTTTTCGTATGCTGTTTTCCACGATTTCTCTTGCTGCATTGCCTATTCTATAACACAATTTCAGTTGTAGCAGGGTTCTATTATTTTTTTTGTATTTCAAATTCCTGCGTTTGCATTCATCACCATAATTTCGTGTGTGATTATTTACTATTTGCGCACTTACGCTCCGCTATGAATGATCTGCTTGCTGGAAAATTTCCTATCGGTTTGGAATTTTGTACTTGCTGGCTTTGCTTTTGGAATTGCCTTGCTGTTATGGCTTACATTTTCCATTATATGTAGGAGATTCAGTGCTAACATGTGAAAGTTCCCTTAATGCGTGGCTGCCTAACATACTCAAGATAGAGAGTTAATAGAGTACCATTATCATTAAAGTTGTGGTGTGGTTGTTTATGACAGTCTTCTGCTGTCTTGACCTCCTAGTTACCAGTGAGATTTACAGTGAGAAAAAGAGTGTCGAAATTGTCCAATGATTGGATAATCAGTCGCAAACTGGTACACATGAATGTGTCAAAGCTTTGATATATTAATCAAGACCCCTTCGCAAATAATACAGGAAATATGAAAAGTAATATTATTTTGTTTACAAATACTAGTTTTATAAAAGGCAGCATATTACGAAAACGTAATAACTCGCCATAACTGTGACAAATAAATGTAAATAGAATTTTTAGTTGAAAACGTTAACAAACCAATTTGTGTATATTAAGGAAACTTCCTTTCGCCAAATTTCTTTATTGATATTTTGATATTGGATTACAATAAGTGCCAGATCTTCCTTGAAATGCCGGTGAATATTTCACGATTTTCAGGTTTTTCAAGCGATTGGCCATAACTTTAGACTCCGTTCTATGTGTGTATCAAAAGCTTCAAAATAATATCTTTCTTAAAAGTATTTACCGAATTACCCTACTAGCCCCAGCCCCACCTGGCCCCCTCTTGCCCCCTCTCTAGAAAAATTTGCGCAGTGGGACCCCACGATTTTCTCACATTAGCAGCCCCTTTTCCTTTATATCGAACGCCCACCGCACATAGCCTTCCCCATCCTGATCAGCCACTACTGATAGACCCCTAATTATCGTTCTATTAACGGCCCAATTTTATACAATTAATATGGCTTACGTTTGGATCCATTCAAGCCATTTCTGCGATCTTCCCAGTCACTCATGAAATAGGTATGAGAAGATTAAATTTGCAAAGTATTTTATTGTAAAAAATAGTAAAATAACACTGTACATGCGCAGGATAAATTTGTAATTGGTTGTCCACATGGCTGCTGTTATCCGGTGGTGGTTCCTAAAATAAAGAAATACGTGGGTCACCGTGGTAAACATTATGAAAAGGGTTATAAATCACAAAGTCAGGATTAAAATAAATATCACTATGTTAATAACTTTTAAACCTTAAATGCGTTAAATGGTAAGATATTGAGATAATTACAATATCCTCGGACGCACACTTTGTTCCGTAAATTGGACCACTGGTGGAACATTCCGGAAGCTGAATAAATATGCTGGATTAACTCAATGGAGAAGGTTTACATTTTCAGTTGCCTCCTGGCGTTTTGATCTGCCGCCGTACCTATCTCTGGCACCATGGAACCAGTCAATAGCTGTTCTGCGAATAACATCCATGGAACAATTATTGAAGCTGGTATCTCGGCAAATGGCTTCTGCAGACGTCAGGGAAACGTTATGACCTACCTGTAAAAACTCTATAGACTGGGCAGCCAATAAATGACCACTTGTCAGTGGAGCCGGCCCAGCAGACGTTTAGGCACAGGGGTGGTCCAATTAAACATGTCAAGAGGTTCTGGACGAACTCTCTTTCATTTCTTCCCCCTACCACTGACAAAATTTCTATCAACAAATCCCTAATAACGTTTAGAAATAAATAAATCCAAACCGCCTCAGTGGCATAATACGGTGTCCAACTCATTCCTCCAAAAAAGTCATTATTGACCTCCTATTTGCACAGGGGCAGACGACAGATCGACTGGCTAGCCGTGTTAGGGACAGCCATCACCCGCAATTCCTTGAGCATGTCGTTTAAGGCTGCCCATAGTTGTTCTATGTTGCGAGCCTGCCTGTCTGCTATGTAATCAACTTTTTTACTAGGTCAAGGTTAACAACAATGAGAAAAGTCGAACCATAGCAATTCTATGTCCTTTTGTAGTTTCTTGATTGAATTTGAAAGGACACCGTCAGATCGTTCAGGTAGTAGTCTGAAGTACACATTAGTAAAAAATGCTTACTGATAAGTGGACGGCGGAGAAGGTCGTACTGGTGTACTCACAGACATCGATGGGCCAGGTATATTCTCATTATTGCTTGGCCTAAAAAAATATTGTCAAAGGTTCTTACTGCAATATTGGTAATGCCATTGGCCAGTCAGCCAGTCTCCGTTCTGGTTCTATTGGCAGGCTAATGAAATTGTCCTCATCTTCGGACGCCGAAGTGAGTTGGCGTGGATATCTATACGGACAGATTAATAGCATTTGAAACTTACTTCCTTCTGTAGCCCTTGCCTAGTACAGTTGGCTCGGAGGTGGAGAGGTCATCCATCTCCTCAGCCTGTTTTGCCAACTTTTTGGCCTTTTCGAGGGTCAAGTTTTCTTTAAGATCCCTCACTGGGTAATCTTTCGTATTTACAGGTGGCTGCAGGTAATTCTGCAACCAGAACTCACGCTACTTTGGATTTTATGGCCACACGACGCAGTGTTCATTAACGAACAAAGCTTTGGCCACAGCGGCCACGCTTTTTTCATTGATAAATTCAACGCCGAAGTACATCTACAAACATCATACAAGATTTAAAAGCAAATCATAATGCATTAAAATCTTATTCAAACATGTGTATGGAAAACTTTGAAATACAAGTGAAAAAAAACGGTTTAAACAGTCGAAGGACTAGTTTCCAAAGTCGAGGCTTTAAACATGAAAAGGCTAGAAGAAGAAATGGATGTTGTAAAAAGGTCACAGCAGTCAACAAACGGACGGTACAGTATTCCATTAGAGGTAAAAGAGGTCAGAACGCACAGTCTGCCACCAATAAGTACCACGTTATCCAGCGTTTCCATCGACAGCACATTACCATTGGGGAAGATGGCAGGGGAGCTGCGGAGTAGCTGTAAATAACGTGGTATGCCCTCATCGTCGTCCAACAGCATGGGGCATAATGGCAAACCAGGCATACGTCTTTCTGAAAATCGTCTGTACACCTGGGTGGCTACGTTTTTTGAGCCCTTTATCGAATTACGAATGATTTATCGAATTACGAATGATTACGAATGTAAATAACGTGGTATGCCCTCATCGTCGTCCAACAGCATGGGGCATAATGGCAAACCAGGCATACGTTTTTCTGAAAATCGTCTGTACACCTGGGTGGCTACGTTTTTTGAGCCCTTTATCGAATTACGAATGAATTATCGAATGACTCAAAAGGAAAGGTAGAAAACTTATCAAACACTCCAAACCGACTCATTTCTTCATGTGGGTGAACTAAACAATGAATATTATATACAATTTCCACACGACTGTACAAAATGGCGAAAATCTACCGAAAATCTAATGTTCTACACTTGCAGGAAAATTCCATCGGCAAGCCCTGGCTGCATTTTTGGATGAGGTCATTAAGTGCTGGAGGAAACCTCTTCACACCCAATCTCCACTGATGAAGTAACTTCCGCATTACACCCAGGCAGATATGACTGGACACAATTGACACTAGCCCTGAGTTCGCCGATGGCCAATACTCCCTAATACGGCACCTGTGACCTCATGATGATGAGGTTGGTGGGGATGATGATGACAATGATTCCCATGATGATGACAATTATACTGATAGTGGTGAGGATAATGATGATGAGGATGATTATGATGATGACTTTCAGGTACGATCATAACCGAAGCTATCATATATGCCATGCTTAGAAGAGAAACACTACGATTTAGCGGCTGGATCGTAGGGCCGAATTACAAGCGCACGCTCGAATCATTTTTTAGAGGGTATTTCCATGAGCAGTCGCAAAAATGTCCTTGCAAGTTGTCAAGTGGGTTAGGACGTTAAGACAAACCTATGGAACGTCAGCACAGTACTGGTAGAGTCGGCAAGTTGCAGCGGTTATGCTCGAAACGTACCGAAAAGAGGATGGCAGGGTGAAATTACAGGCAGTGTAACGCGAATGCAGGACTCATAGCCATCCACACGCAGCCCCCTTGGTAAGTCTGCACTCTCAGCGTGCGTTTCCTGTCCAGACTGTCTTTGATGGACATTTTGGATTCATCATAATATCAGTACTGCTACTTGACATGTAGGCACATTGCCAAATCACCACACCTTCGGATGCATGGAACTTTGACTGGAGAACCCACGCACAAATCCTGAACAATACTCGACAAACGACTCTTACCTCTTCAATATTTATACGCCATGAGGTAACTTCAGTCATTGGCAAATGCAGAGAAACACAGCCAACTTGGTATCCCTTAAACCATCTCACCCAGAAAACTTTCGGACGATGTGTAGGACTACACAATAGTACAAGTTAACAATCAACCAAGAATTACAACTCACTCATGCAAAATGGCATAGCACTGAGCCGAGCACTTCAGACTTGTCCTTAATTGCTCATCAGCCATCTCCGATGCTGCCATTGACCGGCTTCCTCAAGTGGGCATGAACAATGACCTGGATCTACCGCCTTCCCTACCAGAAACCATCCGGGCCGTGTAGCAGATTTCCAGCGGTAAAGCACCGGGATCTGACGCAATCCCACCGGAAGTCTACAAGCACGGTGTGCCCCGACTGATGGCAGAACTCAGAACACTCTTCCAGGAGATGTGGCGCCAAGGACAAGTTCATCAGGATTTCAAAGACGTGACCATTGTCTATCTCTACAAGCGAAAGGGGAACCGGCAACTCTGTGATAATGACAAAGGCATATCGTTGCTCAACATCGCCGCAAAGATCTTCGCACGTATACTTCTCAATCGTCTGAACGGTAACCTAGAGCAGGGCCTGCTCCCGGAAAGCTAATGTGGTTTCCGACGACACCTCGGAATAACTGACATGATCTTTGCCGCCCACCAGTTACAAGAGAAAGGCCAGGAGATACAAACCCATCTCTACACTACCTTCGTGGATCTGATGAAAACCATTCACACGGTGAATCACGATGAACTGTGGAAAGTCATGCAGAAATTCGACTGTCCTGAGTGGTTTACGCACATGGTGTGCCAGTTTCATGACGGGATGTCGGCACGCATCATTGACAAAGGAACGGTATCCGAAGTATTCGCAGTGACCAACGGAGTGAAGCAGGGCTACGTATTGGCTCCCACCCTGTTCAGTCTCATGTTCTCCGCTATGCTGATGGAGCGGCCACCTGGTAAGAATGGACGACGAGCGACTACCCAAACGACTTTTCTACGAAGATGTCGCTACGGGTTCTCGCCGGCAGGGAGGTCAAAAACGACGCTACAAGGACATTTTGAAGAAATAGCTGAAGCAACTGCAAATCAACTCGGTGACCTTGAAGGACCTCACCCAGGATAGACCGGCATGGAGAAGATCAGTGAAGACTGGTTCAGCAATCTATGAGGTCAACCGGATCACCGGCGCCAAGACCAAAAGAGCGGCATGAAAATCACCAGCGCCCCGGACCAACACCGCCAATGCCCAGGCCCTGCCAACGTGCCCGCGCTGTCAACGCATCTCCCGCGCGCGAATCGGCCTCGTTGGACATCTTCGGACGCAATGCACCAACAATCCGACAATTCCAATTTCTACGTCAAATTCTGCCAACCCTCCTTTTGACTCCCCCACCCTCCCCCTGGCATCAATTCCATTACTCCCACCATCATATAGACCACATCCACCTACTCTTCGCCTGTTACCCCCACCACCGCAACCACCCCCGCCTTCGCCTTCACTACCACCACCATTACCGATGGGGAATCTCTCCTAAGCTGTACTCAATGCAACCGCACATTCAACTCACGCATCGGCCTGGTCGGTCACTTGCGAATACATCGTACAGAGACCAGTGAGCCAGTACCTGAACCCTCTCCTGCCTCCAGTCTTCTTGACTCT